>JAYJMB010005002.1:0-12408 GCA_036873735.1 Pouteria campechiana | reverse complement strand
AGTTGTCAAATCATATACACCCATGCCATAAAATGACATGCTGTAAAACTAAGTAATGATACATGTCTAATATACATGCAAAATCCATCCAACAATATACATTTTATACATCATGAAAAGGAGTAAAGCCTCTCCTAGTGTCACGACCTAGCCCCGTCATGAGACCCAATACCTTGTTGGGCTTTGTCCTCAAACTTGTCAGCTAAAAATTTAAATAAAAGGGTGAGTCTAGGCAAAAGTCAGTAAGCAGGTAAGTGGAAAAACATGACTATAAATAAACAACGGCAAATAGAGTAGTAAACAATGATGCAAATAGACAAAATATGTCATGCCATATACAGGATGTCCTAATCAGTCAGTGGCCAGGTTCATTAAGATTGTAATGTTAGTATCTCATTAATTATTTCATACACATACTTATAATGATATCATATACATTGTTAATTGGTCAATACCAGCTCGAATATCGATACGTCATATTGCCCTTTTGTATCTACCAATCCATGATTACCTCTTACACTAGTATACTGCCCCACCATTATCTACACAATCCTCACCAAGAGGCACACAAACCAGAACACTATCCTTTCACTCATCAGCATGTCAGGTCCATCCTGGCACTTCCGGC
The DNA here is from genome assembly GCA_036873735.1 of Pouteria campechiana. Taxonomy (NCBI): domain Eukaryota; kingdom Viridiplantae; phylum Streptophyta; class Magnoliopsida; order Ericales; family Sapotaceae; genus Pouteria; species Pouteria campechiana. Next base: position 11,780 of record JAYJMB010005002.1, on the reverse strand, counting down.
TAGAAGCTTGCCAGGCCCACATAGCCATATCATTGTATCCAATGGCACCCCGTCGTCATCACCTAACAAGAGTACCGGTTCTCCATAAACATGCTTACACAAGTTACTCAGGCCAATCATAATAATCAGGACATTCGGACCAATAGCAATGCTCGGCTGCGCGGCTGCCCACACAACCACCCACTGGCCAACCAGGCCACTCCTCGCCACATGGCGAACATAAGTTGGCCCCATGACTATTATAAAATACATATATGAGCTACATTGGGCTTTGCACCAATCAGGCGCCAAAATTGAAATATATTGGCACTCCAATTGACTAATTAATAGCTTATAAATATCCAATTGACTAAAAAATACTTTTATAGATTCCCAATAATATAAAAAATATTTGAACCAAATTTTAGGTCAAAATAATGTAAATTGAATAATTTAAAATTAAACATGAAAATATAAAGAAAAAATGTTAGACAAAATTATACATCTCTTTTTCCCCTCAAAAGTTTTACATCAATTCCAAATAATATAATAGAATGTGGTAAAAATTTTACCATAAATTAATTCAAAATGAGAATATTAAAAATAAAGCAAAATTTCAAATGGGTGGGACACCATCAACATCTCATTTTCAGGGTATTTAATGTTCATATTTTTTTGAGGGTCCAAATGGTACAATGTATTAACAAAATTTGATACAATAGTATTTAGTTATATCTGTTTTAACTCTATATTTTTATTTTTGTAATAAATTGAGTTTTAATCAACCTCAAGAAGGTACTTGGTAAGGCATTCTGTCAGTGCACTATTCATCCGAATTCCATTATTTTAAATATAATTTAATTCATGCTAATACAATACATTAATTATGGTTGCATGGGGTAGATAATTCATATTTAAAATCATATAACTCTCATACAAAAATTTTAGATTATAAGTGCCCAAATTGTAATCATTCAAAGAAATCAAATTGAACTTAAAATAACTTAAAACAACTACCTACTTACCTTAATTAATTACGCAATTTGCACAGCCCTCACACTCTAATTTCTACCCTCTAGTGAAGCCTCCTTTTAAAATAACTACCACTTCTCAATTTCAAGAGAAAATACATCCTATGGCCCACTAATTACTTGAATCAACATTTGCTATGGATCACTTGAAGCAAAACTGCCTAAAATCGAAAATTGGGATTATGGGGAAAGAGGATTTATGTTGGTTAGCATAGGCTAGAAGATGAGAATGATGAAAATGGGATGGGCATTGCAAAAACTCACTTTTTATATTATTTTTTATTTTGATAGTCTATGCTCCACCCACTTCCATGCACATTCACTCTCTTGAATTTTCAAAATGCCATCAAATTATCATTCTTTACACATATGAGTCATCCATTTGATATATCATATGCACAAATCCATTTATCATCTATTATTTTCATAATTTTATCATTTATTTTTCAATTAAATTTGATTAAATTGAAAATTATTGGAAATTACCTGCAACTTGGATTTTTGGCTTTCCACATGTAATTTTAAGTTTTTCTTCACCTATTAATTATTAATAAATATATATTCTCATCATCATCCATTTTTATAATTTTTTGATAATAAAATTTCTCAAAAATTCAATTTTACAGCATGCCATATTGGAAAAATTACCAAAACTTTACAATAGTGGAAATTTACAATTTTGAAACTTCCAAGGCCTTACGTTCTACCCCCCTTCCAAAACGTTTTGTCCTTGAAACTTAGACAATTAAATGAGGATACTTAGACTGCATTATATCCTCAAGCTCCCATGTAGACTTGTCTTTCGAGTGACGGCTCTACTGTATTTTAACTGGGGAAATGGTTTTGTTTCTTAACTGTTTCTCTCTCCTATCTAAGATACGGACTAGCTGTTCAATATATTGCAGATTTTCACTCAACTGTACCTCATTTGGTACCAAAACATGAGAAGGATCAGGTTCATATCTCCATAGTGTGATGCATGAAACACATCGTGGATTCCGCTCAATGAAGGTGGTGATGCAATGAGATAAGCCACCTTACCAATCCGTTCCAATATCTCATATGGCCGGACATATCTAGGGCTTAGCTTACTTTTGGTGCCAAATCACACAACATCTCTTATAGGTGACACTTTAAGAAATACCTGATCTTCCACTTGAAACTCTAGGTTCCACCAATGTGTATCTGCATAACTCTTCTGGCGAAACTGAGCAACTCGGATCTCCTTCTTGATCTGGGCTACTTTTTCAACTGTATCTGCAATCATCTATGGCCCTAAAATAGCAGTCTCCACTACTTCTGACCAGTATAGGGGTGTTCGACACTTACGCCCATATAATGCCTCAAAAGGAGCCATACAAATGTTGGAGTGATAGCTATCATTGTAGGAGAACTCCACCAAAGTAAGATACTGGCTCTAGGATTTGCCCCATTCGAGGACACAAACTCTCAATATGTCCTCTATCTATTGCTTCACCCTCTCAGTCTGCCCATCAATTTGGGGGTAATATGTGCTGCTAAAATCCAGACGTGTATCCATATCCTTATGTAGAGTTGTCCAGAACTTAGATGTAAATACTGATCCATGACCAGAAATAATGACTTTAGGCACACCATGTAGTTTCACTATCTCCTTCTGATAAATCCATGCATATTTCTTAGTAGTGTAAGTAGTGCGAATAGGAATAAAGTGGGATACCTTAGTCAACCTGTCCACTATAACCTAGATACTGTCATAATCGGCTGTAGTCTTAGGAAGACCTATAATAAAATCCATAGTCATATCTGTTCACTTCCACTCTAAGATCTCAATTGTCTATAATAACCCACCAGGCCTCTGATGTTCTGCTTCACCCTTTGGCATACTAGACAACTTGCCACATCATTTTTTATGTCATGCCACCAATATTGTGACCTTAAGTCACGATACATTTTGGTACTGCCCGGGTGGATGGTATAAGGTGAATAGTGTGCCTCCTCTAGCACTTTCTGCATTATGGCAGAACCTCTAGGCAATGCCAGCTGATTCTGGTATCTCAGGATGCCATCAGCACCAATAATATAATCAGGTAGTCCACCACTCTGAGCTCTCTCTCTCTTAGTTTCTGAAATTCCTCATCTATAGTGTCCATTTGGGTAGTCCAAATCTCATTTAGCAAAGTGAGCTGAATAGATAACTGACATAACTATGCCACTAGCCCTCTCATTCCCACGTATAACTTCATTTGCTTCATCTCTTCAAATAGCTCATTTCTTTGTGTGAACAGACATGCCATGCTACTACCCGATTTCCGACTTAGTGCATCTGCTACAACGTTTGCCTTGCCTAGATGATAATGGATATTCAAATCATAATCTTCTAGCAACTCAAGTCATCGCCTCTGTCTCATATTTAGCTCTTTTTGACTGAAAATGTACTTCAAGCTTTTATGATGTATGTATATGTCACACTTTTCACCATAGAGATAATGTCTCCATATCATTAAGGCGAATATGATAACTGCTAACTCTAGATCATGGGTAGGGTAGCTACGATTATGAGGCTTCAGCTGGCATGATGCATAAGCAATAACATTTCCATGTTGCATTAATATGTACCCTAATCCATGTTTAAATGCATCACTGTATACTACAAATCCATCTCGTCCCGTAGGAACTTTTAGAATTGGAGCTTCTACTAGCCTCCTCTTTAATTCCTAGAATGCTACCTCACATTGATCATCCCACTTGAACTACACTCCCTTATGAGTCAACTATGTAAGAGATATGGCTATAGTAGAGAATCTCTCAACAAATCGGCAGTAATAACCGACCAATCCCAGAAAACTATGAACTTTTGTTACTATAATAGGTCGGGGCCAGTTTACCACAACTTCAATCTTATGTGGATCTATAGAAATACCAACTTCTGATATAATATGTCCCAAAAATGCTACACTGTTCATCCAGAAGTCGCATTTCTTTAACTTGGCATACAACTTTTCTTCTCTCAGCCACTGCAAAACCAATCTCAGGTGAGTTTTATGCTCCTATTTACTTTTGGAATAAATCAGGATGTCATCAATAAATACGATAACAAAGTGATCTAAATATGGCCTGAACACCCTGTTCATGAGATCCATGAAGACTGCCGGAGCATTGGTCAATCCGAATGGCGTTACTAAGAATTCATAGTGTCTATACCGGGTTCTGAATGGAGTCTTTGTCACATCTATCAGCTTAACCTTTATCTGATGATAGCCCGACTGAAGATCAATCTTTGAGAACACAAAAGCCTCTTGCAACTAATCAAGCAAATCATCTATACGAGGTAATGGATACTTATTCTCGATTATCACCTTATTGAGATCTCAGTAGCTAATGCATAGGCGCAGACTACCATCCTTCTTCTTTACAAATAGGATGGGATCACTCTAAGGTGACACACTAGGGCGGATAAATCCTTTATCCATCAACTCTTGCAACTGCGCCTTCAATTCTTCTAGTTCCGCTAGTGCCATTCTATACGGTGCTCTCGATATGGGCTCTGCCCTAGGCTGAAGGTTAATACTGAAGTCGACTTCCTGCTCAGGAGGTAATCCAGGTAGTTCTCCTAGAAACACATCTGGAAAGTCTCTCACAACTAAGATATCCTCCACTAATTGATGCTTATAGTGCACATCTATGGCGGAAATCAAATAAGCTTCATGCCTCTTCCGCATTTAACTAAGATCTCTCATAGTAGAAATCAGCTAGGGAGCTTCTCTTGTAGATCATTCTGTAAATTGATATCTATCTCATTAGGAGTCTTCAAGATCACTTGTCTGGTATTGCAATCTATCTTGGCTTCATGCTTAGCCAGCCAATTCATCCATAATATAATATCTAATCCTTTCATGTTTAATACTATCAAATCAACATAGAAACATTACTTTCAATTACTACGGGAATTTCATAACATTTTTCTAAGGCCGTACTAACTGCCTTTAGCAGTGTGGAGGCCTCTACCAATTGATGCATGGGATGTGTAAACAAGCTAACTTTATGAACAAATGCAATGGATACAAAAGACTAGGAGGCACTAGGATCAAATAAGACATATGTCATATAGTTATAGACGAGGTGATTACCTGTAACCACATGATCCATTACCTGTGCCTCTTGCATTGTGTTAGCTCTACAATTGTCGTAGTTTGGGGTCTCTACTATGCAAACTGCCTCCTTAGCGGAGGTGCTTTAGAAGCAACACTCTCACTCTTCCCGTGAAGAGTGGGATAATGCAGTCTAATATGGCATGGTTTGCCACACTGATAACAAACAATCAGTCTCCTCTATTCTGCTCCTCGTGGTTGGTTGGCTATTTGGCTCAACTCTCTAGACTGAGTAGGGGTCTGCCTAGTAGGCTTCCTTCCCTCTCTCTTCGAAGTAGGACAATATGGATGGATATGTCCAAGCTAGCCACAATGATGACATGTCCTCTCAAAGGTGACTCCATTGCTTTGCTCAGTTTGAAGCTTCTTTCTTTGCCCCGAATCACTAGTCTTGGCACGTCTCCTCTCTTGGAATTTCTGGCGCTCTTCTTCTTCTCTCTCTGCTATTCTGGCCCATTCCAGGATATCCTCATATCTAGTCAATATAAAGAGGGCCACGTTCTGCCTGATGCTCTATCGTAGACCCTCCTAAAATTTTTGGGCTGCCTCTACGGAGTCTACTTGGGCCCATGGTATGAATCAAGCCAAGGAGTGGAACTGCTAATCATATTCTGCCATAGGTCTCCTCCCCTGCACTAGTGTTATGAACTCGGTCATCCATTTTGCTCTCTCACTGACAAGTACATAATGGTATAAGAGCCAATCTCTAAACTCTTCCCATGTCAAACCAGCTTCTGTAGCTGGCAAGGTCATCATCTCCGTCTTCCACCAGTGTTTGGCCTCGTCCTCTAGCTGGTAGACAACATACAACACCTTGTGCTCCTCTAGACACTGCATATAGGTGAACACCTTCTCCATCCCGGGGATCTAGTCATCCATGAACTTGTAGTCGCTCTGGCCTCTAAATACTGGAGGCTTCATATTGTGGAAGGCCTTCATGTTTAGTCCCAGACTTGGGTGCATCTGTAAAGTTTGGCCCAGTTCCATTATCGACTCTAGCACATGGGTCAGCCTCCTAGCGAGTCCAACAATATGAGTAAGATGATCTGCCAGTCTTCGCTAAGCCTGTATGAAGTCCTGTACTATTTGGGTGAGGTTGGCTACCATTGCCATCATGGCAGTAAACTCTGATCCAGCTCCTAGTACTGTACCACTGGCCCCTACCGACTCCTGTATGGTCTCTGGCTACTGCTTCACCTTAGGTTCCAGAATAACCTCTTCTTCTGCCTCATTAGAGGTTGGCCTTGAGCCATTGCCTCTAGCTGGTTGGCTCTGCTCTCTCTGATCATCTCTAATCGCCACACCTGTGTATTAGGATCAAGTTGTTCACCTTGGTGGCTCCTCCTCCACCATGGGCGCTTTGCCCTTGTCCACTTGACTCTTGGGTGCCATTACTGCACAATATCACATTCTCAGGTCATATATCTACATAATATTACATTTCTAAGTCACACACTTGCATAATCATACTTGCTCAAGTTCAATGACTCAAAATGAAAGGTTCATGTTTATAGGCTAAACTAACACTCCCCCCATGTTTCTAAAATATATTAATGCAACCTAAGCATGTCATTACTTAATGATTTGACAGTCATACTTCACACTTATACCACCTTGGGTGCATTAGGCTTTGATACCACCTGTAATGCCCCTCCTCCTTGGAGCGTTACTAGTGGTAAATTCAGAGAAAATTTCGGCAGAGTCTCCCTTTATTACCATCATTATCCTATATACAATATGCTAAACCACAATAATTATATAACAAATACCCTCAAATATGCAAATATAATATGGCCATCTCCAGGCCCTACCATTTTCTACACAAATTATATAATTGCTGCCTCCAAAACATACATTACCACAACACCCACAGACCAAGATCGGGGTACACTATACCTTAGCTATCAAATCATATACACCCACGCCATAAAATGACATGCTGTAAAACTAAGTAATAATACATGTCTAATATACATTTAAAATCCATTCAATAATATACATCATCATATATCATAAAAAGGAGTAAAGCCTCTACTGTTGTCACGACCTAGCCCCATCATGAGACCCAACACCTTGTTGGGCTCTATCCTCTGACTTGTCAGCTAAAATTTTAAATAAAAGGGTGAGTCTGGGCAAAATTTAGTAAGCAGGTAAGTGGAAAAACATGACTATAAATAATGTAATAAACAATGACAAATAGAGTAGTAAACAATGATGCAAATAGAGAAAACATGTCATGCCATATGCAGGATGTCATAGTCAGTCAGTGGCCAGGTTCATTAAGATTTTAATGTTAACATCTCATTAATTATTTCATATACATACTCATAATGATATCATATACATAGTTAATTGGTCAATACCGGCTCAAATATCAATACATCATACTGCCCTTAAATATTTTACATCAATTTCAAATAATATAATAGAATTGTGGTAAAAATTTTGCCTTAAATTAATTCAAAATGAGAAGTTTAAAAATAAAGCAAAATTTCAAATAGGTGGGACACTATCAACATCTCATTTTTAGAGTAATTAATGTTCATCTTTTTCTGAGGGTCCAAATGGTATAATTTGTTCATGAACTTTGATATGGTAGTATTCATTTATATCTAATTTCACCCCATATTTTTCTTTTTGCAAAATAACATCACTAAATTGGGTTTTAATCAACCTCAAGAGGAGTACTAGGTAAGGCATTTGGTCGGTGCACTGGTCATCCAAATTCCATTGATTTCAATGTAACTTAATTAATACAATACATTAATTATGGTTGCATTACAGATAATGAATATTTAAAATCATATAACTCATATACAAAAATTTCAAATTACAAGTGCCCAAATTCTAATCATTCAAGGAAATCAAATTGAACTTAAAATAACTTAAAACAACTACCTGCTTACCTTAATTAATTGAGCAATTTGCATAACTCTCACACTGTAATTTCCACCCTCAAATGAAGACTTAATTCCTTATTAAAATTTTCAGTAAACCCCCTTGAATTAGGTTTCAAATTCCTTTAAGATAAATCAACTTTTGCATAATATTCTTTCATAAACATCATCACCATTTAAATTAGATTAAGCACTTACCTTAATCTTCAAATTCATTTGGTGGGTCCAATTGATCAACAATATTTTACTATGTTTGGGTGACTACCACTTCTTCATTTCAAGAGAAAATACATCCTATAGCCCACTAATTACTTAAATCAACATTTGCTATGGATCACTTGAAGCAAAATTGCCTAAAATGGAAAATTGAGAAGATGGGAAAAGAGGGTTTATGTTGGCTAGCATGGGCTAGAAGATGAGAACAATGGAAATGGGATGGGCATTGCAAAAGCTCACTTATTATATTATTTTTTTATTTTGGTAGTCTATACTCCACCCACTTCCATGCACATTCACTTGAATTTTCAAAGCCATCAAATTATCATTCTTTACACATGTGAGTCATCAATTTGATATATCATATGCCCAAATTAATTTCCCATCAATTATTTTCATAATTTCATAATTTATTTTTTAATTAAATTTGATTAAATTAAAATTTTCCAAAAATTATCAGCAACTCAGTTTTTTGGCTTTCCACATATAATTTTAAGTTTTTCTTCACCTATTAACTATTAATTAACATATGTCCTCATCATCCTCACATTAATATAGATATTTTATCCATTTTTATAATTTTTTAACAATAAAATTCCTCAAAAATTTAATTTTATAATATGCCACACTGGAAAAATTACCAAAACATTACAATAGTGGAAATTCACATTTTTGAAATTTCCAGGGCTTTATAGCCATTAGCCACACTAATGAGCACAACCATCAAAATGGAACAAGATAAAAAAAGGTAAATCTATCTGTCAGAAATTATATAGAAGCATTATAAGATCTCTTTTATATTTAACTATAAATAGACCAGATATTATGTTTAGTGTATGCATATGTGTATAATTTCAATCTGATCCTAAAGAATCATATCTAATTGCTATTAAGAGAATATTTAGATACCTTTTAGATACTCAAAATCTTAGGCTATGGTATCCAAAATGTTCAAACTTTGAATTAATAGGGTACTTTGACTCAGATTTTGCTGGATATAAAATAGCTAGAAAAAGTACCTCTGGAACATGTTAATTTCTTAAAAGCATGATTATATCATGGTTCTCAAATAAACAAGTTTTCATAGCTTTATTAGTTGCTAAAGCTGAATATGTAGCTGTAGGTAGTCATTGTGTACAAATTTTATGAATAAAACAATAATTGAATGATTATGGATTGAAACATGTTGATACTCCTATTAGATGTGACAATACTAGTGCAATAAATATGACTAAGAATCTAATACTAAATTCAAGAACTAAACGCATAGAGGTCAGACATCATTTCATTAGAGACCATGTACAAAACCATAATATCTACTTAGAATATGTATTAATTGAAAATCAGTTAGCAGACATTTTTACAAAACCTCTTTCAAAAGATACATTCTGTAAAATTAGAAGAGAAGTTGGTATAATTGATCCATGCACATAAAATACACAGTTGATCCTAATGTTTAAATGCCTAAAAACATTCGTACATATTAAATAAATTAATCCAGAAGTATGACAGAAGTAGCATAGAATTTCTGAGTTTTACTTAAACTACTTCAGAAGTAGCACATAAACTCTATTAAAACATTAAGAGTACATAAACAATCACACAGAAGTTCTGTAACACTTACTCAGAACTTCTGTCTCATAGGTATGATGAATCTAGAACTTTTGCACTTCAAAAACCATTTTTGTAGAACTTCTAAGATACTTAATATAGAAGTTCTGAACTTCTGCTCCGCACAAAACTTTTGCTTCCCGAGAATCACCTCTGTGTAAACCCCTCAGAACTTTTGAGGACATTTACTCAGAAGATCTGTGTAAATTCTATGTCACATTGAACTTTTGTTACACTTCAACAGAAGCTCTATTCTCTACTAAAACCCTAAACTTAGAAACTCTGTATCATTTTCTCGTAACACTGAGCTCATTTCTTAGAAAAGGTGATTCAAAATTTTCCATCATCTACATTTCTCTTCATCAAACTACTCCCATTTTGATTCATCCTAGAGATTTTTCATCCTCAAAATCTCAGAGAACCCCCTCATTTGAAACCCTAAGCCAAAAACTCCATCTATTGCTGCAAATGGCAAGAATGAAAAGGATTAACAAGTGAGCAGAAATTTCTGTTTTAGATTTTGAAGAATGAAGAAGAGAGATGATAGAAGAGGAAACACCAAGAAAAAGGAGAAGAATAAAAGATTACGTTCTTAAGGTAATCTTCAATAGCAACTCTTTTGCTTATAATAATTTCAGTAAATATTTTGAAGGAAAGAAAACAGTGAAGGGAAGAGTGTTTGGTTTTGAGGCATTTGGTGAAAATGACCTAAATCTTGAAGTAACAAACTAGATTAAGTTCTAAGGATGGGAAAATGACAAATCTTATAATTAAATGATTCAATTCTTTGCTACCAATTTCAATTATAACACCAGGAAGTCATGGATAGGAAAGACTAAGATTGATCTATCTTCAGAGAATATAAAAATACATTCAATATTCCTGAGGTAAAATAGCAAGAGATTGATTAAGCAACAGATAGAACAAGGTTATTCTTAGATTTGGCTGAAGTGGAAATTAAAGAGAATACTACTTATCTACATGTCAGCCATCTGAATTTAGATCTTAAGTTAGCTCATATTTTGATTTACAACAACATATATCCCAAGATAGGAGGTACTGATCAGATCTTTGAGAAAGAAGCCAAGATCTTGTGGGCATTGAAGCATAAGAAAAGGTTAGATGGCTCAAATAATGGCTGATCAACTTTACTTGGTGAAGACATCTACCAAGTATTACCTACCTTATGGGATGGTTATGAGTAAGATTATGAAAACAACAAACATTAATCTCTCCAAGGAAGATGGAAAAGAATACATGGCAAGAGAAGCAATAAATAAGGATACAGTAAAGAGAATTGGCTTCAAACTGACTCCACAAAGCCAGATCTCCCAAAAGCCAAGAAAAGAAGAGGAAACGAAGAGAATAGGAGAAGAAGGAAGAAATAGGCAAGATACTATGGAAGAAGCAAAAAGAGAAGAAGCCACAGAAAGGAATGAAAGAGAGACAGAAATAGAAGAATCAAAAAATATTTTGAGAAAAGGATATGAAACAGCAATAGCAAGAGCCACCACATCTTTCACACCCATCAGATCCCCATCTCTCATAAGACCTACTCATCAACCAACCATACCAACTACTTCAAATCCCACTACATAACCCATCCCATACAACCTAGAAGATAGATTGACTCATATTGAACACTTTTTGTCTACTCTAGCCCTTCAAATGAATAGAATGGATCATAGGCTTAACAATGCAATGCCATCTATGATCCTAAGAACTGATAAGATTGATGAACAACTTGACTCTCTACAATCTCTAACAAAGTCATTCAAAAGTCAAACTTATCACCCTCATTTCTCTCTACTTCCAACTTATTTCTCCTCACCTGCACATCTGATGAGCCAAGAAATATAGATGGTTCGCAATCAGTCCCCGGCAACGGCGCCAAAAACTTGATGAGCCAAGAAATA
>JAYJMB010005001.1:0-12408 GCA_036873735.1 Pouteria campechiana | reverse complement strand
ATATTTAGGAATCAAATAGGTGCAAAAGATGAAGTATTAGGAGAATAAAATATGACATTTTGCATTCTCATCAATTGCATTTCCTCTTTCTTCTTTGTTAATTCTCCAATGTTTTCATCACACTTTCTACATTCATGTGCCTACAAATAAATACAAACATAAACACCATAAATCAAATAGACACAACTCAAAAACAAACCAAAAGTTAGCTTAAAAATACATGATATAAGTGAATAAAATTCACTTATCGAATACCCCCAGACTTATCTTTTTGCTAATCCTTGAGTAAAACAAAACCTATCATCTTCCATAACCCATTTTTAAGGAAAACAAAACAAAACATCAATCAGGTTTAATTTTGAGAGATCTCAAAATGATTTCATATGCATATAACTTGAGAGAAAATTTCAAAAGACAATGTATGTCTAGAATTTTAACTTGAACATTGTTACATTTCATCCTTGATTCCTCATGTGTGTGCATAAGATATAGCCAGTTTTATTCATTCACTTGTAACTTAGATAAATTTTGATGACTATAAGAACTTATTATATTAGATAAATTTTGATGACTATAAAAACCTGTTATATTACTCCATAAACTCATCTTTCTCATCATTCTCTACTAATTTTAACAACTCATCCTTGAGAATGAATAGGTCTTATTAAGCTTGTGATGGGGCCTTCGATTCAGTTAACAAGAAAAGGATAAAGGATTCATAAAAGAAGAGACATAAAAGATATAAATTTTCCTCATAATTAACTTCACTTTTTGTTCATATGTATACATATATGCAGGATGTATTACTATCACACCCCCAAACTTATTTTCTTTTGAATTCATGAGATGCGATCTTCCCAAATGATAAATGAATTTATTTTTATTCCTTTTTTCCTTTTGTCCCTTTTTCTTTGTTTTGGCATTTTACTTCTTAACACCTTGAAACTTATCGTCTTTTGCTCTCTCAAACTTCTCTGGCAACCATGTGTATCACATATGTCTCTTAATAGATCAAACATAGTTTTTTCAGGCTTAAAGGGTTTGAATGAAAAAGCTTAAGAAGACAAAGTCGAATGGTATTCTTTCATATGCCTTACATATGTCATTCTTTCATTAAGGCTCAATAGGGACACTAGTGACAATGATGTACTAGGTTAGATTGAAAGGCTCAAACTAATCAAAGAATGCCTAGATCATTTTCTTAATGATTTATCATTATTGTTTCACTTTGAACAATGATTAAAACAAGTTCTAGAGTTTCAAATAAATCATGTTGACACAGTCCCCTAAACCTTTTCAAAGTACACAAATAAACAAATAACATGGCTATGTGTTCAAGCAAATAAGGAATCTTAAATGAATCTAAACAATTGTAAAATTCAAGCACATAGACTAAGCATGCAACTTTCACTGTAAAGTTATATTCAATGCATCACTCCAATTAGAGACACCATAAAACAAAATGCTTCAAAACAGAAACCCACTTCAAAATAAACAACCTATAGAACTAAACAAAAAACAACACAAAATCATCCGTCTGAAGCTTCTTCTAAATCCAAAAATCTTAACAACATGTCATCGGCTTAATTCAAGTCATTAGCAAGTTTTCTTAATCATCAAAATTAGACCTTTAGATTCAATAAGAAATACTTTTATATGTCTCTTTTAATAATTTACATATGCAAAAGCACTTTTCGCCTTTTATAGCCAAACACTAAAAACATTGAAAATACTTTTAAGATGATTGGATCAAACAGTAAACAACATTTTACTTATATCATTTTTTAAAAAAGATATACTATTAGAAATACTTCCTCAACTACTAAAATTTTAATAACTAGGCTAAATGTGCCCTTAATATGCTTTAAAGTACATACATTAAATCCTTTTCAAAAGTAACAAACTTTAATAGGCTTTAATAAACTTTCATGTAAGCATATTAAAGCCTATGAAATAATAACAAACTAATGGGCTTTAATACACTTCAATATAAACCTATCAAAAATTTATATAAAATTAAATAAGCTTTAATAATTTTTAATAAGTTTTATTTAGCTTTAACATGAAATTATAGAATTCATTGATCACATTCCCAAATGGTAGAGACCTATCAACCCTTTCTCTATAGTTTCATATATATGAGATGATTGTTGACCCCAAGGGTTTGGTTTTGATGATTAACAAAACTTGTTTATAACTTAAATTAAGCTAATGATATCTTTGCTAAGATCTCATAGTTTAGAAGAAGCTTAAGAAGAAGAATGAAAGCTTCAGGGGAAGAAAAAGACGCATTTCAAGCTTCAGAAATTGCAGTCGATATGGCATAACACCTTTGGTATCGCCTACGAGGCTTCAGACGTTATGAAGCGAGGCTTCAAACATTATGAAGGTTGCAGCCAATATGTCATACTACCTGCAGTATCACTTGTGGGGTCACAGTCGATACACTTACCACCTACGGAACTCTAGGGAGATGTGTTCTCACTAGACGGTCATAGCCGGTATGGGAGCCTCCTGTGGTATTGCCTAGGGAGCAGGCACTTGGCCCAACTGCCTATGGTAGTGCCTCCTACTCCAATAGTTGGAAATTCAAGTGGCACTACAATGACTATATTCAAATGATCTTCTTCCAAATGGTCCCGAGGGTCTTCAAAATGATAAATAAAAGGTTCATTAAAGAGAAACAAGATGCTTGAGGGTTCTAAGTGTCAATAACAAATCAAAAACAAGAAACCCTTTCAAGTTTCCCAAGTGTATTCACTCCAAAGTACTACCAAGATGAAGGAGATCAAGGCCACATCATTCCACTTCAAGAGAGTTTGAATTCATTATAAAGCGCATTATTGTTTTATCTTTTATTGTTATGCTTTAACTATGTGTACACTTAGGCCTAGTTAGAGGCATTTTCACATTACACAATTGTATTTTTTAGAGTTTTTAGTTATCTCTGAAAACTGGGGGGAGTTGCTAGTTAGCTCTAGAAACTAGTGTGTATGAGTTCATGGTGAGCTCAGAGGAAAATCATCATTATAATGTTGAACCAAACCTCCTTTACTCGGATTGATTTTAATGATGAATGTGTTTAGCCAACCAAGTTTTGATGATGAGCAAAAAGCATATGAGTAAATTGTTAAGGTACTGAATATTATTTCTAAGCATTTAGTATATATAAATATATAAATCAGTGAAATAACTTCAATAAAGTGGGTAACACACACAAGATGAAATCAGAGACATGATCCACCATTTATCAAATAAAGAAAACATAAATGCTCAAAGAGTATGGAAGGCATCATATACAAGCTTCAAAGTTACTTCGGATACATTCTCAATTGATGCCTAAGCCAATCAAACTGATGCCCAAGTTTGGACACAAACATGACTTAAAAAATCATACTCCAAAAGAAGAGAAACATTGTTTGGACAAAGTGAAGCCAAAATTTTAGACTCAAGCAAAGGTTTGGACACTATGGAATTAAGTTTGGACACTGTGAAGATCTTGTTCAGATGTAAAGCCAAGTTTGAACACTGGTGAAGTAAGAAGTTAAGACACTGGAAGTTCCAAGCTTTGGACATTGCTATCGCAGGGTCAGTAAGTCCAAAATTTAACATCAGACATTGCCAACTCATCCCTAGAGGAAGCCAAAGTTCTCTCACATGACCAAAGCAATTCACACCACATCTAAGTCCAAAATTTTACTTCGGACACAACTATCCTTTTTAGACAAAGCTAAGTGAAGTCTCTTGTAGGCTAAACATTTCATTCAATCCAAAATTACAACTTTGGATAATGCCAAAAGGCTTCAGACAATGAGAACCCATGAGAACATTTCAATGAGTAGAAAATCTTGATAATTTGATCGCATTTAATGAATATTTTCTTCTCCAATAGGAAGATTTTGAATCCCAGTTTAAAAGGAGTAAAGAGAATTTGTTTAATAAAGTTGAAAAGTTAGAGAGAAAAGCAAACAAGAGCATTTATTCAAGAGCATTAGTTAGTGAAAGAGGCATTTTTGTTGTACATCTTTCATTGTTTGAGACAGCAAGCAAGGGGCTTGCTGATTGTGGATAAGTTTGTTGATGAGCTTGGAAACCAATAGTTGTAAAGTTTTTTGGTGAGCTTGGAAATCAAAAATTATATAAGTTTGTTGGTGAGCTTGGAAACCAATAGTTGTATAAGTTTTTTGTTGAGTTTGGAAACCGACATGTCATTAGTGGAACTTGAGTGTAGCAAGTGAGGTTGACTCAAAGAGTAAAGTAGGTGAATTATTGGGCCGAATCACTATAAAAATATCATTGGCTTGTGCTATGTGATCTATTTTCCATCTTTTCAGCACTTTAATATTTAAATTGGCTAAAAGTTTTAAAAGCTCAATTCACACCCCTCCCTGGCTCTTGAGCCACCATTTGAACGGAACCAACAATTGGTATCAAAGTGGGCTTCAAAAATTACTCTTGATAACAGAATATTTTTAAACTACTTAAAGTGATCCCTATGGCTAATATCTTCCACAACACCATGACTAAATGACAATCAACCACTAGACCCCCATTTTTTTATGACACCAATTATGTGTAATAGAAAATGCATATGTAGAACTTCTTGATATTCATAGACTAAAAATTATGGCAAATTATCAAAGATGCAAGACTATCACAAACACAGAAGATAAATATACTGTCGAGGATATTGTACTAGTAGAAAGAAATGCCAAAGCTAAGAATAGCCTCTACTATGCATTGTCTCCTTTTGAGTTTGAAAAGATTTCTGCATGCGACTCTACAAAGCAGATTTGGGACAAGATGAAAGTTGCACATGAAGGTACTAACTAGGTCAACGAGATCAAAATTAATATACTTATGCAGGAATATAAAGCCTTCCACACGCATGATAATGAAACCATATCGAGGTTCCAAAAGATCACCAATGGGTTGAAAGGTCTTGGAGAAAAATATGAAGAACTCAAAATGGTGAAGAAGATCTTGAGGTCTTTACCAAGACAATGGATGACAAAGGTCATAGCAATCCAGGAGGTAAAAGACCTGGATAAGATGAAAGTGGAAGAACTTATGGGTTCCCTCATGACCCATGAAGTCCTTATGAAGTAAAAGGCTCCTGAAGAGCCAAAGGGAAAGAAAAACATTGCCCTGAGAGCAGAATTAGATGATGAATCCCAAAGTGAAGCTTTAATAAGTGGAGCTAAAAATGATGATGACATGGCAATGTTGAGCAAAAGATTCAAGCCATGTTCAAGAAGAAGACTAGAAGTAATTCCAAAATTTCAGAAACAAGGATAAGAGAAAAGATGTTCCCACCTGCTACAACTGTGGCAAGCCTAGCCACATACAGTTTGACTTCCAAGAGATAGATGAGCAACAAAACAAAAGGTATAATTCATATTCTAAAAAGACAAACAATAATAGCAGCAAAAAGAAATTCAAGAAAAAGAAAGTACTTACTATATGGGAAGTGATCGAGAACGTGCTACATGAAAGTGCCAATGATAGTGAGGAAGATCATGAAGCACAATTCAGTAGAGATTAAGAAGAATACCACACCAGAATCAGCTTTATGGCAATTCATGAAGAAGAAGTAACTTCTAAACTTGAAACTCAAAATTTTCTAGATGAATTAGAAAGCTTATATGTTGATTTCAAGGCTCTAAAAGCCAAATACAAGGAGACAAAGAAGGAGTTGTTTAAAATGACCAATGAATGCTCCAAATTGAAAGATGAAAACAACATGCTCAAGAGTGATCAGTGCACCATTAATGAGCTTAAGCAAGTCAAGGTAGAGAATAATGCCCTTAGACAAACCTTGACCTCTACCTTATTGACAATGAAACCCAAGATGAAAGGTGGACAACATCAAAAAAAAGTAGAATTATACTTTTGGAAGAAAATAAAGGACCAAACAGACAATGGTTTGGATTTCTAAAATAGTAGCAAATGTAGTAAATGCAAATTAGTCTCTAAACATTAGAATAGTGGCACCCAAGAAGCAATGGGTACCAAAGTTCATTGCCACTAACCCCCGTGGACACATCTTGAAATGGGTACCAAAAATTAAAGCCTGACCTTGTCATTGCAGGTGTGTCTAAAAGCCATAAGAAACAACACATGGTACATTGATAGTGGTTACTCGACACATCATAAGGGAGAAAGAGCTCTTTACAGAGTGGAAAGAGAAAAATGGTAGAATAGTGACCTTCGGAGATAATGGAAAGGTAGAGTGGTTGGGATTGGTAAGGTCGGTCAACCACATTCTATAGTTATTTCTGAAGTTCTATTAGTTGAGGGATTAAAGCATAATCTTCTAAGTGTTATCCAATTCTATGATAGTGGATACAAGGTTATGCTTGAATCTTATGTTTGTTCAGTCCTAGATAAGCATGACTTAGTTGCAATTCTGGGCAAAAGGCATGAAAATGTGTATATTATAGACTTGTGTGATATCCAAGCTAAGTGTCTTGTTAGTCACAATAAGTTCTTATTATGGTATAGAATATTAGGACATACCAACAAAGACATGATAGAAAGACTATACCAAAAAGACCTTGTTGTTAGCTTACCTGAACTAAAATTTGACAAAGGATAATTGTGTGATGCTTACATGAGAGAAAATTAAGCAAAAGAGTTTTTCAAATCAAACAAGAAGGACTATGTTGAGTGAATACAATCTACTATAATATTTTTGGGCTAAAGCCATGAATATCGCTTGCTTTAGTGTCAATAGAATTCATACTGGGCTAATACTCAACAAAACTCCATTCGAGTTGTATTATAGCAAGAAGCCTAACATATCATTTTTTTCATACTTTTGGCTGTAAATGTTTTATTCTTAATAATGGAAAAGGAAATCTTAAAAAATTGATAACAAATCTAATGAAGGAATGCTCCTTAGATATTCCATTATTAGCAAGGCATTTAGAGTCTACAACATGAGTAGTAGAACTATAGAGGAGTCTATTCATGTGAAATTTGATGAATCTACTAACTATTCAAAAAGAATAAGTGATTTTGATGATGAAGCAGATGGACTCACAATAGACATGGAGAGAATAAATCTGGAAAATCAAGCTAAGCATACTCCATAGACAGAAACAGTAAGGGATGGAGCAAACAAACAAATTGAATCATCCACAAGTGAGGTAAATGAGGGAGGTAACTCTTCTCTTCCTAGAGATTGGAGATTCATACATGATCATCCTGAAAATTAGATAATTGGTGACTTGTACAATAGAGTTAGGACTAGATCATCTTATCACCAAATATGTGGTAACTTTGCCTTTATTTCTCAAATAGAGTCAACTTGCATAGACTATGCATTAGAAGATGACAAGTGGATTTTAGCTATACAAAAAGAATTGGACCAGTTTAAAAGAAATGATGTGTGGACCTTATTTCTAAGACCCGACCATCAAGCTATTATAGAAACCAAATGTAGCTTTAGGAATAAACTTGATGAATCTGGTTTAGTAGTGAAGAACAAGGCAAAGTTAGTAACAAAGGGGTATTGTTAAGAAAAATGAATAGAGTTTGAGGAGTCATATACTTTGTTGCTAGGATTGAAGCCATAAGAATATTGTTGTCATTTGCATCTTTCATGAATTTTAAACTTTACCAGATGGATGTCAAATCGGCATTTTTAAATGATTTCATTAATGAAAAAGTTTATGTGGAACAACCCCCTAGGTTTGAAGATTCTAATGATCATAACCATGTCTTCAAACTCAAGAAAGCCCTCTATGGTTTGAACTAGGCTCCTAGAGCATGACATGAGAGGCTAAGCAAATTTTTGATTGAGAAAGGTTTCTCAGGGGGTAAAGTAGATACCATAGTCTTCATTAAGCATGCTATGAATAATATTCTTATTATATAAATATATGTAGATGACATTATATTTAGAGTTATTAATGAAAATATTTATCAAGAATTTTCTAAGTTGATGTAGAGAGAATTCAAAATGAGTTTGATGAGAAAATTGAACTTCTTTCTAAGACTATAAGTGAAATAGATGAAAAAGGGAATTTTCATCCACCAAGCTAAATATACAAAAGAACTGTTGAAGAAATTCAATCTTAAAGATTGAAGAAGATATGGAACTTTAATAAGTACTTCCATCAAATTAGACAAAGACAAAAAAGATAAATCTGTTTGCTACAAACTTTATAGAAGTGTGATAGGATCTCTATTATATCTTATTGCTAGTAGGCCAAATATTATGCCTAGTGTCTACATGTGTACTAGATTACAATTAGATCCTAGAGAATCACATCTTATTGTTATAAAAAAAAATCTTTAGATACCTACTAAATACTCCAAATCTTGATTTATGGTATCTAAAAGGTTCCTGTTTTGAGTTAGTTGGGTACTCCGATGTTGATTTTGTTGATTATGAAGTAGATAAAAAGAGTACCTCAAGGACTTGTTAGTTTTTTTGGAAACATGATCATCCCATGGTTCTCTAGAAACTAGACATCTATTGCACTATCAACTATCAAGGCTAAATATATCATAGTTGGGAGTTGTTGTGATTAAATTCTTTAGATGAAACAAAAGCTGGGTGACTATAGTCTTAAGTTTGTTGATACACTCATTCAATGTGACAATAATAGTGCAATAAATGTGATCAAGAATCCTATTATGAATTCTAGATCTAAGCATATAGATATTAGGCATCATTTCATTAGAGATCAGAGATCACACCCAAAATCATAATGTCTGTTTAGAATTCGCACCAACTGAAAAATAGTTAGCAGACATTTTTATCAAAGCACTCTCACAGGAGAGATTTTGAATGATTAGAGGGGAGTTAGGAGTGATAGATCCTCATGCATAATGCTTATGACTTGATCATCACATTTTGGTTACAAATACTTGATCTAAATGCTTGTTCTTTTTTGCCTTTCATATTATATATATATATATATGCATGTCTTAAGATATTGTACAAATTAGAATATTTTTAGACTTAGTTTCAAGACACACCTTTGGATATTATAAAACTTTACTTCATGACATTTGGAATCTATCCAAAATTTTAACTTAAACATAGTCCATCTCTATCCAAAATCAGTCCATCTCTATCTGAAATCTCCTATCTTCATCCAAAACTAGACCAACTTACTCCTAGAATTCGAAATTGCATTCTTAGATTTGACCAATCATTTCTGAGACAATGCACCCCTTTTCCCCATGTATAAATCATTTTTGCATTAGAAATCCTATCACCAACCTACTTTTAGCAAATTCATTTCTTCCAATACTCGACACTACCCAGAATTATCTTTATCCTCTCCTCTCACAACCCAAAGCAATTCATCACCATGTAGAGAAGAAAAAATGTTTGCAAGATAGGGTGGGTAGAATTTTCCAGAAGAAGCAAAAAAGAATCTAAAGACTTTAATTCATTAAAGTAGAATAGTTTGGATAAAGAAAATTTTAGAAGTCGTGGATTGGAGATGAATATTCAAAAACAATTCATAGTATCTCTGAAGATAATTATCAAACAATATAATGGATTTCTACAAGAGATATTATGTTCTTAGGATGTGTAAAAGATTGGTTTTGAAGGATATGAGAATCATCATTATGTAAGCCAAATGACCCAAAGCTTAACTCAACTACATCTAGAGATTAATATAGAAGAAGGAGAAAAGAAGAGCAAAAGCTATAGTAGCATCACCCCTTCCTCATCTAAAACTTTGGCTCCTCCGATGTGATCTTCCCAAAAGTAATGAAAGCCTGCTTATGCATGATTCCAAACTTTTTTGAAGCATTATAATCAGGCTCCACCCCAATCCTTCTACCCCTTCCATTTCTTCCATTCATCCCATCCCTAGTGCACTTCTCTATTGTAAATCAGTTTGTACTGAAATGTACAATATGATTGTACTGAAATGTAATGGAATGTTTTCTTGTTTTTAATTTTGGGTATTCTATGTTGATGCACATTTTGTATTGCGAATGTGTTCTATCCCTTGTGCCTTTTTTATTATGACAAAAGGGGGAGAAATAGGGAGAAATAAGGAAGATATAGTAAAATTAGAGTGAATTAGAGTACATCCAGTTAAGGAGAGCTACATATATGCACTTAGTAAGGGGGAGCTATGTAACAACCATGTATGTTTTATTATGAATGAAACATCTCTATTTAGTTTCCATATATGCATGATTATTATATTTTTTATTTGTCTAAAAGTTAATTCACTTATATATTTTGTCAATATCAAAAAGGGGAGATTATTAAACCAAATCTTCTTTACTTGGATTGATTTTGATGATGAATGTGTTTAATATGAGTGAATGGTTAAGCTACTGACTATAATTTCCAAGCATGCTGTATATATACATATATAAATCAGCTAAATAACTTTAGTAAAGTGGATAATGCACATAAGATAAAATCGAAGAGAATATCCATCATTTATCAAAGGAAGAAAACATAAATGCTCAAAGAGTATGGCAGGCATCATATACAAGCTTCGAAGTCACTTAAGATGCATTCTCAATCATTGTTGAAGCCAATCAGATTGCTGCCCAAGTTTGGACACAAACATGACTTCAAAAAGCATACTCCAGAAGAAGAGAAACATTATTCAAACAAAGTGAAGCCAAAACTTTGGACTCAGGCAATGGTTCAGACACTATGGAATTAAGTTCAAACATTGTGAAGATCTTATTTGAGACGCAAAGCCAAGTTCGAACACTAGTGAAGTATGAAGTCAAGACGTTAGAAGTTTAAAGCTTCGAACATTGCTATTATAGGGTTAGTTAGTCCTAAATTTAACTTTGAACACTGCCAACTCATCCCTGGACGAAGCTAGAGTTCTTTTGTATGGCCAAAGCAATTCACGTCACTTCTCAGACCAAAATTTTGCTTTGGACACAGCAACCCTTTTCGAACAAAGCCGAATGAAGTTTGTTGCAGGCTAAATATTTCATTTAGTCCAAAATTACAATTTCAAACAATGAGAACCCGTGAGAACATTTCAACAAGCTAAAAATCTTAATGATTTGCTCACATTTAATGAACGTTGAATTTTGAATCCCAATTTAAAAGGAGTAAAGAGAAGTCATTCAATAAAGTTGGAAAGTTAGAGAGAAAAGTAAACAAAAGTATTCACTCAAACCTTAAAAGTTTTTCTTCTAACTCCACTACACAAAACACCAATCTGCATTCAAAGCTCAACCTCTGCAATAACTTTTCAGAGTCTAATATTCTCTGTGTTTATTGCAAGACATTTATTTCTATACAAATTAGTCTATGTAAGAGGCATTTTTACTGTATATCTTTTATTGTTTGAGACAGCAAGCAAGGAGCTTACTGATTATGTATAAGTTTGTTGATGAATTTGGAAACCAACAATTGTAAAGTTTGTTAGTGAGCTTGGAAACCAATAGTTGTATAAGTTTTTTAGTGAGCTTAGAAACCAATAAGTGTAAAGTTTGTTACTGAGCTTGAAAACCAATAGATGTAAATTTTGTTAGTGAGCTTGTAAAATCAATAGATGATTAGTGGAACCCAAGTGCAAA
The DNA here is from genome assembly GCA_036873735.1 of Pouteria campechiana. NCBI lineage: Eukaryota > Viridiplantae > Streptophyta > Magnoliopsida > Ericales > Sapotaceae > Pouteria > Pouteria campechiana. Next base: position 870 of record JAYJMB010005001.1, on the reverse strand, counting down.
ACATGAGGCTAACTTAAAGAGTGGAGTAGGTGTCGTGTTGGGCTGAACCACTATAAAAATACCATTATCTTGTGTTGTGTGATCTATTTTTCATCTTTTAGTACTTTAATCTTTAACTTGGCCAAAATTTTAAAAGGCTCAATTCACACCTCCCCCTTCTTGAGCCACCATTCGAATGGGACTAACATATAAGAGTTGTTGGTGAGCTCAAGGAAAACCAACAATGTGAGTTTCTGATGAGCTCGTAAAACCAGTTGTAAGAGTTCCTAGTTAGCTTCAAAAACCAAGTGTGATTCCATAGGATATAGCAGAACTCAAGGTTAGGGAAACCTTGGAGAGTGAAGTAGGTACCAAGGAGGCCCGAACCACTATAATCCTTGTGTTATTATTGTTGTGTGCTTGTGTATTTTCATTGCATTTTATTTTCTGCACTTGCACAACCCATTCGTTTTCCCCACGCCATTTGGATTCCAGTCCCCACGCCATTTGGATTCCAGTGTTATCATACACCCTTGCAGTTTAGGGGGTCTACACGACCAATAATGATTTCCTTAGGAGGATTAAGGGTGTGTTGTGTTTGGTAATGAGAAAAAAATGGTGAAAACGTTTTCCACCCTTTCATACCTTTGGCCGCAATTTGATATCTTAGCTACCTAATAACTTTACTTTTTCTCCTTATTATTATATTATCAATCATTATTTTATATTTTCATACAAACCTAATTATTTTATATTTTTTTCTAATCATTAGCCTCTATATCATCACATCATTTCCCTTACTTTTCCCTCACTTTTTGATGAGAATGCAAAATGTCATATTTTATTCTCCTAATACTTCATCTTTTGCACACATTTGATTCCTAAATATAC
>JAYJMB010004999.1:0-55530 GCA_036873735.1 Pouteria campechiana | reverse complement strand
AAAAATATATATATATATATATATATATATATATATATATATATATGCTTGTAAGTGAACATGTGAAGGTCAGCTACGCAAGAAAGTTGACGTTAGCTGCTTTTACGCCCACTTAGGGGCAACACAAGTTGGGTGCCTGCTGGAATGAGGTATCATATACACACTTTTGCAGGACATATGTATTAATCCACATAATTAGGGGCACGATCCATGTGAGTTCTTGTTGGTCAATGTGTGATTACCCCTGTCTCAAGTTAGTTCGGAAATGCTCACGGTATTGATTGTATGGATTGAGTGTTGATAAAATTCTAAGGTACTGAGCTTTTGCTAATGAAACTCTCTCTTCTCTTCTGTATTTCTTGATTTTTAAGATAAACTTTATTAAAATGTTAATTTTTAAATGGCACATGTAATCGGCAAATGTGGGGTCTAGGGATGGCAAGATGTACATAATCTCAACTCATGCTACCAAGAACAGGCAAAGAGCATTTCTGTTGCAATAACTAACATCTTTTAATAAATTTTTATTATACAATTAATTAAAGATATATCATCAAGTCTAAAAAAGGATTTATTGCCAATATAATCTAATTTTCTGACTAAAATAAAGATAAATTAAAGTTTTTGAAAAATTGTTTACACTTACTAATAAAAATAAAAGATAAACATGATAAGTATAAATATGTAACCAAAAACATCATATTAAATAAAAATTTTTCTTTAATTAATAAAAATATATATGGGTATGATAATGCTGGGAATAACACCTTACTAAAAATAATAAAATTAGAGAAAAATCGAAGCCTCCAAGTTAGAGTAAATTGAAGCCTCTAACCTATTTGAGATGTATCTAAATAAAGGCCTGCGAGGTTAATGTGATGTATTGAATCATAATAATTTTAGGAGAATTGACCAATTTTACGAAGCACAAATGAATCGTGTATTGATCAAATCCAATTAAATTGAGGCTTTGATCCACGTATCTTTGTAGATCTCTTCATATAAACTCACCTTGAGCATTGGATTATGCTAATTTGTGAAAATTGACCAACTTTCCAAAACTGCTCAAATTACAAATTTGGGTCATTACAAATTGGCCAAATTAAAGAAACTGGGACCATGACTTTTGTATCTCCATAGTGCATATTACTCGAGTAAAAATCTTTGGTGTTAATTTGACCTTTGGAGTCATGCGAATTCCAGACTGCTAGACCGACTTTCTGAAAATACCCAAATAAATAGTGAAACTTGGATTGATGATATGAAACCGGGGCTGGCGCATCATAGCCTGCGTATCAAAGAATGAGGCTAATAAAGTCCCCATCATATGAGGAATTAATCTAATCTAGTATGATTGTTTGCATCTCAAACTTCAATTCTTTCAATGGTAGCCGGTTTGAATCACATATGGAAAACATAATTTATACATAACCTAAAAGTTATTTGGTTTTCTCACATTATGATTAGGATGTGAGTGTGATGTCATAAATAATATAATGATGGAGTGGGAGTAAAGCCATCGATGCATTTGTGGATCATTTTTTCCGGTTGAAAGGAGGATTGGAATACATACATACATACATACATATATATATATGCATGTATGTATATATATGTATGTATGTATGTATATATATGGGTTGCACCCAAACCTGCTCTCTAGAAAATCTTGGATAAAGATCCTACAAGACAAAGAAAACATCAAAAGGCAGCGGAGGCCCCTATGCAGGTACTCCGACACTCAAGTCAGAAAGAGATATTAGTAGGGGATGTGAATAATAAAGAAAAAATATTTTTAAGAGAGTGCATACCTGGTGTATTTATAGTTGAGCATAAGGGATATACACAATTTGTACGCAGATGGGATGAGGATTTCTGAGAAATACGCATCCTTAGTTATTTTAAGATTTCTTTTTAGGGAACGGTTCCGGAGTTTTATGGAACCACATTATACTAGAAAGAGAAATCCCATTAGAATAGGAATCTAACATAGCGTGATGCCAGCTGGACAATGGATATCCTGTGTTAGAGATCTCTAACACTAGTCCGCCCTCAAGGAGACATGGTGGTACTCATCTTCTTATTTGCTTGATCTTTTGTGTATGCTTTCATTGGGTTCAATTTATGGAGATATGTTCAATTGTTCTAGTGCCCCTTCTTTTAGACAGTGCTTCAACATGCTTGTTTATGAATGACACTTCTGGGATGCAACTCTCAAGCTTCTGGAGCCATATAAGGGCTTCTTTTTAAATGGCTTTTACTCCTGCAAAAGAGATGTGACTCGAAGGTTTTCAAAATATAGATATTCATGATGTAAATCCTTCTTGCTTCATTATCTTCCCTTTTGAGCTCTCTTACTTATATTCATTAAGGAATGATTAAGAATTGTGAAACTCCATTAATTTGCAATCCTTCCTTTTTAGAGATTCAAAGCAAGATGGATTTCACTCCAAGTTGAACTTAGGATTGCTTAAGGCTTGAATTTCATCCATGAGGTGCTCATCCCCAAGACTTCACCACCATTAATGAAGGCTAGATACCCTTGAATTCATCAAGTTTGGACAAAGAAACTCATTTCTCAAGTTCGTGCTTAAAGGATTGACATCAAGACATCATCTCCTTCTTAATCTTGGGCTTCAAAGAGCTCATTTCCCAAGTCATCTTCCCCAAACAGTTGGGTCTAAACCTCCATTGATGGAGTTACTCTTACCTAAGAACTTGTCCAAACCCATTAATGGAGTAAGAGTTTTAACATTCTATGAGAGTTTAAGCCTTTAAAGCTTCATTTTCTATAGAGTTTACGAGCTTTTAGAGTTTGAGGTTTGAATCCTTGCTCCCCAATGGCTACCATGGATGAATGCCTCCAAATCCACCATATCACGAGTGAGAAAACTCACTGTGGACCATGAAAAAGCTTGGGTTTAACCCTTAGCCAGGTATGGCTGCCATTAGAGAGCAACGAGGACTTGCCTCATGGGGTAAAAAGACTATATTTGCTTTAAGTTCTCTCTTTGCTGCTTCATGAGGGATGAGAAGATTTTGAAGTTTTGGGATTTCATGTTTATTTATACGCAGAGCTTAGCACATAAGGACACTGGAAGGGTTCAACTTTCCAAGCACTGACGAATTCTGGGAAATGCTAGCAGGGTTTAACTTGCCGAGCACTGATGAATTCTGGAAAATGCTGGCAGGGTTCAACTTGTTGAGCATTGACAAGTTTTAGAAAGTGCTAGTTGGGCTCAACTTGCTGAGCACTGACGTATTTTGAAAAATGCTAGTAGGGCTCAAGTGTTGAGCACTGAATGGAGAGCTGGAAGCGTTGGGCTTATTGAACACTGACGAGAACTATTGGGTAAGTGTTGGCAGTGTTTAAGCCGTTGAACACTAACAAATTCTTGAAAATGCTGGCAAGGTTTTGGCAGTGTTCAAGTTGTTGAACATTGATGGGGAATGCTAGCAAGGCTCAACAATTGATGGTGCAGGCAGAGTTCAAGAAATGGTGTAGGCAAAGCTCAAGAAAGGGTGTGGGTAGAGCTCAAGAAATAGTATGGGCAAAGCTCAAGAAATAATATAGGCAGAGGTCAAGTCAAGAAATGGTATGGGCAGTGCTCAAGAAATAGTGTGGGCAAAGCTCAAGAATTGGTGTGAGCAGAGCTTAACAAATGGTGTAGGCAGAGCTCAACAAATGGTATAGGCAGAGTTCAACAAATGGTGTGCTAGCAATGTTCAGTACTTACGTACTACTACAATCAGTGCTCAATAAGCATTGTTGCTCTTCAGCGTTCAGCTTCTTGAAACATTAGAAGTGCTACAATTAGTGCTCAACAAGTGTTATTGTCCGTCAATGTTCAGCTTCTTAGAATACCTTCAGTGTTCAACAAGCTTGCAATGTCATTAAAGTTCAACCATCAGAGTTTGGTAGTTTGGGAATGCCATTAGTGCTCAACAAGAGCCTCTTCCCATCAGGGTTCAGCAGGCTCTTTGCAAAATGTCAGTGTTCAGCTTCCTTGCAAAGTCATCAAGGTTCAACACAACTTATTGCCATCAGGTTTCAACAATTTACCACTTCTAATATTGATCTAATAATTTAGATCATCCAACAATGCCCCTGTTGGTGAAGGCAGAGTTATTTTCAAGAATACCCTTAAGGTGAAGGTAAAGTTATTTCCTAAAATGCCCCTGCTATTGAAGATAGAGTTATTTCTTAAAATGCTCCTGCTGGTGAAGGATTCATCAGAGTTATTTCCTAGAATGTCCTTGTCGATGAAGGCAAAGTTATTCCTAGAATGCCCCTAAAGATGAAGGCAAAGTTATTTCCTAAAATTCCCCTGCTGGTGAAGGCAGAGTTATTTCCTAGAATGCCCCTACTGTTGAATGCAGAGTTATTTCTAGAATGCTCGGCAAGGTTCATTCGCAAATTGCTCCTGCAAGAGAAGGTGGAATCAAAGCCTATACGACCCCCGCAACCCACCCACCCACCCATTTGAGCTACCACCAGAACGGGACCAACACATTCTTCATAGTTTATCAAATGTCAGATTTTTTAATTATCAAGGAAACTTAAGTCTATCTTTTTCTATTTTTGGATTTATAGTTAATAGTTTTTAATTATTTTGGTCTTTAATACTTATTTTATTTCAATCATGTAACAACACAATCAAATCAATTTTAAGTATAACATGTTAATCAGATCATATTATGTTTTTAAGAGATCGAACCTTAGAGATCATTATAGAAGGAATGACTACGAATGAAATTCTTATTTAAGACCTTAAACTGTAAAGTTTCCCAAACAAGCTTAACTATGCCTTAGGACTGTAATAATGTAGAAGACTAATCATTTAAGAAGTTAGTTAAAGATTTTAGAATGATTTAGCTCAAAGCAATGAATTCATATCTATTCAAATCCAAGGCAGTTTATGTCAAGATTATTATATATGATTCTGATAAAACAAAACTTATATTAAGATGAAATAATATGAGTACTTAAACTATTAACAATACATATTAATTGACATTTTATGATATGCTTGAAACATATACATAATTGTGAATGTTTAATTATGCAAGCATACATCTTTTACTTCATGATGCGCTTAGATATCATTCTTTAATGTGTTAACTTGTTGGATTGTATTTAGCATTGTACTCTATTAAGTTTTCATAATTATGTGCTTAAATAAAGATGTATGTTATCTTTACTACACAACATGTTAAAATCATATGAGGATAAATACATTCTAATTAAATGATGTATTTAAAAGCTAACAACGCAGTAATTGCAGAAAGTTCTAAGTGCAGGATACAACTAGGTGCAACAACCCACTGTTATGTTCCAAATGAAGTATAATGAAGAATGCAACTTAAGGAGAAATAAGAAGCAAAAAATGGTGGCTTCGAAGATGAGCTACAAGCAGCTTGCTTTGTCTGTTAAATTCAGAGAAAACAATCTACAAACAAATGCAATTGAAGATGAAACCATGATTAGAGTGCTTAAACTATGGACCATTTATTATCTAGAGTTTGTTTACGATAAAGTAAGGAGTTGAAGAATAAAAAGGATTCACCAAAAGCTTCCACAAATCTTTGCAATCCTAGGCCAAGAGCTTTAACCTTTAAATATCATTCAAGAGCTTCATCTTCCTATCCATTCAAGGTATACTTCTTTACATATATCCAGGGAAGAATTTTCATGCTACGAGAAACTTTGTTTGACCAACTAAGCTAGATGGATTCATCTAAGGATAAGATGTAAAGACAAATTAGAAGCAACTTTGCTGGGCAAAGATAGATAAATTAAGAATGAAGTAAGGAAGAAGTTGTAAAAATGAACTACATTGTTGCTCAAAAAATGCAGAATAAATGAGGGATTTGACTTTGACTACGGGATCAAATTCTTCTATTACAATAGACAAAGTAAAAGATGAAGTGGAAGCTACATAGTGGGGATAGATAAAGCTGAATAGACAAATTAGCTGCTTAGACAAGTGAACTTCAATGCATAGGCACATTCATCTACAACTTACTGTAGACAAATCTATAGACGAAGTGTAGAGCCTAATTCGTCCAAGATAAAGTAAAGCAGAATTCATCTGTCACTTTCAATAGATGAATGTAGAATAAAAGAAGAATTCTACTTCTTTTGTTCAAGCAAGGCAAAGCCGAGTTTTTCTATCAATCAGATCAACTTTATCGATAGTGCCAGAGTTCGTCTGTTATTTACAATAGACAAAATCACACTCATGAAGGATTGACTGACAAACAAATCTCATAGGAGAATTCATCTAAGACTTATGACAGATGCAGACAAAGAGAAGCCATGACTTGTCCAAATTAATTTATTTATGCTACTGGCATCAAAATGGCATCTGCACTCATGCTTTCATTATGCAAACTCATCTTAGTCACCATTTTTGGAAACCGGTGGCACTGCAAGTTTTCCAATTGTGTTAAGTCAAAACAAGAAAAAACATTTCAATAATAGCTCATCTTCCTCTCTGTAAAAGAATTGTGTTACAACAGCTTAAGACAAATCAAAAGGCATGCATCCCAAGGGCAGAAATCATAATGGTTCTTTATATTCAAAGCTGCTCTCATTAAAACATCAATCCCAACTTTCTCCTCTACAATGATCCAGTTTTTAAAGATTTATTTAAGGAGATAAGTTAGATGATTCAAGGTAGCAAAGGAAGACATTTCAAATGAGCTTAACCTTATGCAAATCCTTTCACCCATGACCAAGAGCTTAAACCATCATCTATCTTTTATGAGCTTTAATCTGCAAATCTGTATGGTCATTATCTCTAGATTTTGGGAAGATCTTTTTGTGTTACTAGAGCTATAAAAGATCTCATCTTCCCTTATGCTTAAATGTGTATTAGTTTCTTGTTAATCTGAAAAACTAGTGAGTTTATGGTGAGCTCTGAAAAACCATCAAGTTTGCTGGTGATCTTAGAAACTAGTGAAGTTTTCTAGTGAGTTCATGAAAATAAGAAGAGTGCTAGAAGCACTATGTTTATGCCCCCTGAAGCTGGAATCCAAAAGAATGTTAGGAACACTTGATAATGCCTCATAGAGCTAGAATTTAGAAAAAGTGCAAAGCTCTATTGTATTTCCATTATATGAGATATAGTGAAACCTAAGGCACAATGGGTGTGTGTTCTTAGATGAGTGAATATAGGGATGAGGTTCCTAAACCACTATAAAAATTATGTTATTTATGTGTATTTATTTATTTGCTTGCTTTATCTTTCATGTACTTTACTACTTTATTATTCATTCTACAATGCATCACACATAAACACAAAAAGAGGGAAATGGTTCAATAGGGGTTAAGCAAAGAATTTCTATATACCCAATTCACCCCTCCACTTTTAAGTTAAGCTATACTATAGGACTCTACAAGTGGTATTAGAGCAGGCTAGATAAACAATTCTAGTGATCCATTTGGCTTACCCAATAATGTCATCCTTTGTGTTCTCCAAAGGATACTCCATCTCTCCACCTCCATATTTTCAATAGACCAATTATGTGAAAAGGAAGAAGAGATTGGAAATATATCTTATGGCCAAATGATATTCATTTATGAAAAATTATCTATATTAGCATAAGTGAGGATGAAACCAGAGTAAAATTAAAAATGTTGAAATCTCTCTATATGCTCACTACCCCACCATATGCAAAGATGTTTTAGGTTATAAATTGATATGAGAAATCTTAAGACAAGCTAAACACAATTAGTAATGGGTAAAACACTTTGCATTCACACACTACTTTTGTAACTATTAAGACTAACTTGAGTGTAGGAAGACAAGAAAAGGAGAAACAAACTCCTAAAGTTTCTAAAGAAACAAAATAAAGATATGATGAAATACCAAGTTCATTCAAAAAAAAGACAAAAAGGTAAGTGCAGGTATGACACTCAAACTTAAATGCATTTATTGAATGTGTCATTATCTAAATTTTGAAATTTTTCTTGCTTGTTTCTTTTAGTTCATTGATGAGTGAATTTCATCCACTTATATTTTGTATTTTCAAGCTTAATTCCATGCAATCTTTGATTAGTTTTATGTTAATTTTACATGTTTTTGTTATGTATTTAGGTTAGTGGAAGAGTGGAGAAAAGGAGAGAAAGCAAGCACATATGAAGCAACCAAGCAGTGAAGGAAGGCAAACACAACAGCAAAGGAGTAGTGCTTAAGATGCAAAGGAGCGGAAGTGATTAGCGTGGTGGCACCATCGGTGCAAAAGGCTGATCAAACCATAGATTTAATATTTTTCTATTTTTTTATTATGAAGAATGCTACATTTTTAAGCCTTTTTTTACTAGTTTTTGAGAGAGCTTTTCAAGGGGAGTCTAGGGTTTTCTTGGAGGCAACTTTGAGGAGATTTTGGGGAGCAAAGAAGGAGATCTAGGAAGAGCGAAGGCGATTCAAGAAGGCTAATTGCAATATGATATTTATCATGAAGGGAGTATCTTTTATTTTCTTCATGAACTAATTCCTTCTTTCTAGGGTGAAGATGTAGCCCTTTTTGATGAACCTTGTTATTTGGATTATTGATTATTTAATGCAAGTCTGTGTTTTTATTCATGGGTTTTATTTCAATCTTTTAATTTGTGTATTACTTGATCACCAGTTTCATTAATCTTATTGATTATCTGTGCATGGTTAAGGCACATACCTAACATACAATCTTGAGCTTCCTTGAATGAGAAAAGTATAAGGTTAGCACACAACCATTCTGCTTGGTTTATAGTTCTTGATCGTAATAGATTTTCACCTCAATTATGATACACATCATAGGTAATTGGAACGAGTGAAAGCGCTTGACTTAAATTCACACACCAAATGATAATAATCATATCATAAAAAGAACATACCCAAGCAAGCATTGAATCCAATATCCAAATAGCAAGAGGAGTCATTAGGTGGTGAAATCTGAACCCTAGACCTTTGCCACTTGCAATCTATCCGATATCATTCTATAGCCCTAGATTTCTAATTATCCTTTAGTTTATTATTCTTATTAGTTAAAGCCAACAATCCATCTTTTCAAAGCTAGTTTTAGGTCATAACTTAATTTAATTAAATCAATTGAGTATTCTCTATGGGATTGACACTACTCATGAACACTATACTATTATACACTTGTGCACTGCGAGGTATTATAATTTGAACCATGATTCATTCTCTTGTTAATAAGAATTCATGTTTAGTCTTTCAAATATTTATTTACATGTCTGGAGAAACAAATTTTATCTGTATATCTTCATTAATTATTTATTTATATGTTGATAGAAATCAGACTTTACTCTGCATATCATTAATGATTTTTTAGAATTCATATTTAGAATTTCACTTATATGCCTTTACTAATTCATGTATATGCTAGAATTGGAATTTTATTTTTGCATACTGTTATAAATTCATCTGTACATATCTTGTTCATTCATGTATGTACATAGGAAGAATATAGAATTCACTTTAGGATAAATAAAACTCTGAAAAACATAAAGTAAAATTTTGAAGATAATCAGGAAGTAAGAAAATGAATAACATTCAAATAATAAATAACTTAAAGATAAGAATGACAGAAAGACTCATAACTAAAACAGAATAAAAATTGCAAAACAACAAAATCTAGTGATTATGCTCAAAATCATTAAAGACAAAGTCGAGTTGATCTAGCTATAAGGTTAACTACTATTCACAACTATGCTAGTTCAGATAACTCAATGATTGATTAAAGTAGAATGGTTATCCTATCTATTCATGAAAACTATTTTAATTCATTATCCTGTTTCTTTGCATAGTATTGTGGTTTAGATGATACTTTGCACTAATAAACAATCAATACATGTTCATACCTATTTAAACCTATCAGTGAAGAGAAAGTGCAAGAATTTCTTAAGTATATGCGGGAAAACTTGAAATGAGCATAGAAGAAGAATGAGAACAATGAGAAAAAGATCAAAACCTTCTTCTCAGCTCACAAATCCAAGCAAATGAACCAACAAGCTTAAGTTCCAGATGCAAGAAAATGATTAAACAAATTAAGATTTTATCCTGGACAATATCAAACCTCAGGTGCAACATCAAGAACTTCATAGCAGTAGCTAAATGATTAATCAAGATCAACAACAACACTTATGAGCTCAAATGAGAAATTCATGAAAAAAAGCCTCAAGAGAGATAAGTTGTTTAACTTGATTATACTTTTCATTGTTATATATTCTAGATGCATCTGAATGAACTACCTTAGGTTTGAATTGATATGAGTTTAATTCCTTGATCTAAATTACTTTAGAAACTTTAATTAATCATTAAAAGGAACAAACTTTAACATCATTATAGTCCTAAGGCATAGTCAAGCCTATTTGGAAAATTTCATAGTTTAAGGTCTCAAATAGGAATTTCATTCCTAGTCATTCCTTCTATAATAATGATTAAAGGCATGATCTCTTAAAAAGAACTGAAATTGATATAAAGACAAAACTCATAGTCATAACATGTAACAGCAAATCCAAAGTCGCGGCTAGACCCATAACATCTTCATAAGCTATACGATGGTTAGTTAAAAGAAGATCTGAGCAAACATTTGCCTTCTTGGCATAATCATAATTCCTTCTTCAAATACTTCACCTCTTCTTTTAAAACGCAAATCTGGTTAATTGCCTTAATCTTACCTTGCTCCATCTTTTTCCACCTCTCAACTCTATATATGATTTATTCAACTAAATATCATCTAATACAAACAAAGTAGAGAACATGTAGGGTCACAACCAGTTCATAAAAGACTCATTAATTCTATGGCGCAAATCTTAGTAATTGTCTTCTTGGTAAAAATAATAGGAGTAATAATTGACAGCATAAACAAGGAATAGATCCTCGTACATTAAAGACCCAAATAGGATTCAATAGGATCACACATTTTCACTTTAGAGTTATGAAGAATAAACTATGGTTAAAAACTCTTTTCATTCTTTCCAATGCTTGAATCAATATAAGAATGAACTAATGAAATATAAAACATAACTCTCTAAGATAAAACTTAGAAAGGGATAAGAAACTCAGAAACCATTGTGAATAAAACTTAATCCTTAGAAGATAAATGCAAATAAACAGTCACAATATTACATCTAAAAGATTCAAACCATTAAAAGAAACAAAAGAAAATAAAACTGTTTATTCAGCCAAAATATTAACAATCATCTCCAATTCATCAATCCTTTAATGATCTTTGGCCAATTCCGTCTCCATATCTTTGATGCGATCTATGGCTTCCAATAAGCCATAGAGTTCGTGATTAAGAAACGTTCAAATGAGCAGTATTACCCCTAATGAAAGATAAATCTTCCTTTAACTATATGACTCTGTCATGAAGAAATAGAATATTCTCTGCAGTATTGGAATTTGCTTTGATAACTTCAACCTACTTTGAAGAAAAACTTGACAGCACCATGACTTTTTTGATGTTTACTAAAACGTCATCTTGTTTCTAATTATCTCTGCACATGACAAAGAATATGAAGCATCTCTTCACTTCCCAAGCAACCTATTAACTTTGTCATTAAACTTTCTAACCATCGCTCTTAATAATAATGACAGTTAGCTATTGAAATAAAAGATAAGAATATGCGCAATAGAAACAAGGACCCAACATTGAACCCATCAAGCTAAAACTATGCATTGTCACCATATTTATATGAAATCATTTTTTAATATTAATTTGGTGTCCTAATATGAAATAATCACAATTTTGATGAATAATATATGAATTGATGCTAGCTTAAAAGATGTTTACATATCAAATTCTTGAAATGATAATTAAACTATATGTGAAAACTGCTTACATGCTTAAATTTTCAACGCTATCCTTGATACTAATCATAATACTCTTGATCTTTTACAAATATGCTTGACACATGATTATGCTTAAAAATTGTTAACATGATTTAATGTTCGAATGTTGCCTACAACATGAAGTTATGCCCTCTATTGATGAAAATTTATCTTATATCAAATTCATATTTATATATTATACAAATTGAACAAAGAGCATGTGCTACATATTTTTTAATCATAGGAGATAAGCGAACTATGTAATGAAGAAAGAACAAAAAATAAGTAAGGGCTTTAGGATACCGAGGGAGAAAGAAAATTAATTATATGAGATTAAATAAGTTAGGGGGAGGAGAATAAACAAATGAGGAGAAGAAGGATGTGCTGAAACTTTTTTATTTTGTCAAAAATGGGGAGAGAAATGTGAGAGACGAGACTTGTGTAAAGGGGGAAAGTGATAAAAGGCTCGAACCCAATAAGATTATATATATCAACTATTTAGGGGGAGATTACAATCTTAATCAAAAGTCTTTAAAGTTTTGTCATCATCAAAAAGGGGGAGATTATCAAGATTATTATATATGATTTTGATGATAACAAATTTTGTATTAAAATGAAATAATATTAGTGTTTAAACTATTAATAATACATATTAATTGACATTTTATGATATGCTTAAAACATATATAATCATAAATGTTTATTTATACAAGCATACATCTTTTACTTCATGATGTGCTTAGATATCATTCTTTAATTTGTTAACTTGTTGAATCATATTTAACATAATACTATATTAAGTTTTCATAATTATGTGCTAAAATAGAGATATATATTATCCTTGCTTCACAACATGTTAATATCATATGAGGATAAATATATTCTATTTAAATGATGTATCTGAAAGCTAATAATCAAGTAAGTGCAAAAAAGTTTAAAGTATTGAATCAAATAGTACATATGGCAAACAGCCAAGTTTTGATGACGTGAGGCCTAAAAATTTTATGGCAAATAGATTTGTTTACATCCATAGATTAATACAATATGTATAAGTAAGATGAGCATTACTAATGAAGAGTATTATAATGGGTAGGAAAGAATTTTTATGATTAAAAGGGTGAGAAGATAAGATAGGGGGGGCCGCATGTGCTCTTATTAGTATGCACCACCGGAGTGCCATGGGGGTAGAGCTTAAAATGCTCCACCAGCTCCAATTCTCAACCATTTTCATTTAGCCCTCTCCTTTTCTCTCCAAGCTTTAGAAAATTTTAGAACTCAAGGAATTCAATACCAAACTATTTGGAAATCGATGATAGTTGATCTAGCAATCCTTCGACATCGAGAGAATGCTTATGTTAGTAGATTTTGAGGCTGTAGGAGTGAAGGAAATTTTGGGTTTTTGCTCCATAGCTTGGATTTTGGAAATTCAATTAGAGAAAATTAATTGGTAAGTACTTGTTGACACTGAATAATATTTTTTACTAGATATAAATCCTAAGTTTTGATTTATAGAATAAATTTTGATTGTGGAGAGGTTGGGAAATTTGGAAAAACATGTAGTGTTTGATAAAAAGACACTTAGAGAGGGGTAATCTAATTACCCTTTGTATTTGACCCATTAACTGCTCTTTAATCAAGAATTGAATTGAGTATTTGAGTAACCCCCAGTAGAGACTATATTATAAACCAAAAGTAAGATTTAAATTAATTGTGATTCATAAACAAATTTATCCTTGAATGCTAATATCAGGTACATCTTGCATATAAAATAAGTAAAGTGGTGAATTAACAGTGGAACCAAGAAACCTGAAGTGAAAGAGGGCTTGACTTTGAATCTTAAGGTAAGCAGGTTACTTATGTAAATGTTTTGTATTTATTGATGTTTTGAATGAAAGTTTATGAATTCTGGGCATTTGGGTTGAAATTGGATAAGTATGTTATACAATCTATTTGTATTCATGAAAATGATTAAGATAGTATAAGAGTTGTGAGGATCATGAGAAGAACAAAAGTTTTATGTATATAGCTGAGATACAATCAAGTATAGATCAAGCCAAAAAGAAAAAGTTAATTATGGCAAAGTGTAGTGTAAAATAAAATTTCATGGAGTAAGCTAAAGGAAGAGAGAATTAGGCCATGAGGTGAGAGGCAAAATGCCCAATGCTGCTGGCACCAGCAATGTTGAAGAATTACCAAGGAGATAGACGGGTGGCACCGATACGTTGATGGGCAATATGGCTCATTTTGTGATTTTTGTGTTGTATATGGGCTATTTTCTTTATTTAGCTGTGTTTATGGTATTTGTATTATTTAGTGTATATTTAGGAAAAGAATTTAAGGGAAATACAAAAGGTAAAATGTAGGTTAAAGGGTGATATAGAGATAAATTACTTGGGGTTAATGAAGTAATTTGATATGCATTAAAGAGCATTAAATTATTGAAAATTTTGTATTATGATGGAGTTAAAAACCAATTGGAAAAACAAATGTTTAAGTAATTAATTTGAATACCTACCAAAAGGTTGGTTATGTGAAATTAGGTTGAATGCATGCCAGGAGGAATCTTTGGGTATCTAGCCCATGAATGGGCTTTGTTTGGTATTACCGCCTTGACATGAAGAGGTTAGTCTATTGAATGTGTGACTCTTCTTATTACTTAATAGGTGTGAAAGGAGAACTTACTATCCCTAAAATGCAATGAGGGTGAGACACCATGATTATTAGTCAGGAGTCTCGTAACACTCATAAATGGGATGGTAGGGTGGAACTGGATCACGCTGAATTTGTAAGAAAGTTGAGTCCATTTTTTATGGTTATGTCCCACGGACACCGTCACGATGGTTTTTTTTCTAAGCTAACCACCAATTCATTGGTCATACAATGATGGTTTTCATGAACTTACTATCAACTCACTAGTTTCTAAGCTTACTAGCAAACTTATACACTGGTGGTTTTCACAAGATTACCACCAACTCATTAAGTCATAGATATTTATACCACCTAATGCACATCATATTTATGCTACTAAAGCATAATCATTTTCATTTCAGATCATTCATTAGCAACTATAATCAATTCAACCCATATAATTGTTTATCAACATCATATTTGTACTATCAAATGTTCTCTTAATCATTTCACATAAACCATTAACAATTCATGCTTCATTTCCCTGAATCCATTAGCATCCACAAAATCCACTAGCACTCATATAAATCATTAACTATACATCCTTAATTTAATACATATATTCAAAAATACATTCCTTTTTCATGCATTATACTAACATTATCACATAAATTCATAATATCATGCTAAAATTCACAGCATTTCAAGTTTCATGATAATGCAATATGCACTCCTACCCTAATGCATGCATTTACATCACCATACATATCTCATTAACCTACTTACAACCCAAACTCATAAAAGATAACCATGTCCTTAGAATAACATTCTTTCATGTTCTTCTGGGTTTATCCACTTGTATTGGCAAGTCATTTCCTATCTCTCTCCCTTTGTCATTGCCATCATGGTTTTAGGACTCATCACATACCCTATCGATCTGCTCTGATACCATTCTGTCATGCCTCGCACTAGGCCCTATGCACCATACTTCCCTATAATTTCATTACAATTTCCCCCTTCTAGGGTGCTATTTTTAAAGAAAATGTTTGCTAAAATTTCGGCAGAGTCTACCTTATATTTTGAGGGTTTGATCCTATGCATGCATTTATGAATCACATATAAAAAAATTAATTTATCTAACAAGTATAAATTAACAACTTAAACCATTCCACAGCCCAATTTACCCACCTTTGCCTAAAACATGACTCACACCATGATGGTAGACAAACTGGAAGAACACCAATCCATTCACAAACCATTATGACATGTCAATTCATTATTCTTTCATACATACCTAGAATATATCAATAACTAAATCATTACAAATTTGAATGAATACACATACATCATAAGAAATTTCAATCTACAATTTATAGAAAACAAAATAAAAGTCATCATCTTTGAGCTCCTTTGCTTGAACTATCCACTAAAATTTTAAACAAGAACTGTCTAGGCAAACTCAGTAAGTAGGCATATAACTAACAATATTAAATTAACAGTAGCATGTGGTAAATCAGAACATAATTAAATACATCATAATCAATCATACAAATATACTCATGAGCTCATGGTTCCAATGTAAATCCTACATCATTTGGTCATATCTCATATCACATTTCCAACTTATTCATTATAAACCTTCATGTCTTGTCAGAGCCATGCAGGCATTGAATCTCATAACTATGCCATTCTAGCACAATCCCTGTTGTACTATGCCATTTAGGCATAAAAAAATTCATGCAATACACTATGGAATATTTCTTATCCCAATAACAAAAATAATTACATATTATAGCTCTTCGAATATTCATCATCCCCCTCTATATCCATTACAGGGAATAATCATTATCCCTTTTTCCACATATCCATTTATTCATCAAAATCTATTATTTGATATAATATAATCAAGGGATACCACTATCCCCAACTAACCATATAATACATCACGTAATACACTCATACATGTAAACATGTGAATAGTAATGATTCTATCTCATAATCAAACATATTTATATCTATCAAATGGAATATCTACTATTCCCATCCATTCACACATGCCAGTACAAAGCATGGGATACCATTATCCCCAGTCAATATTATATTTAACTGAAAAGGGAGCCTACTTACCTCAATAAATCATACTACCATAACTTCTCGAGTGCCATCATTTGCTTTTCATCATTAATCAATTGATCCTGCACAAATATCGATTCAATTTATATATGTTCTCATTAGAACATTTCTTCATACATTTAACTTGCATAATGATATAACAACATTGCTTGAATTCTTGACATTGTATAACTCGCATTCAACATAATTAATATCAAAACACTTTCTTCAACAATTCATTAACCTCTCATAACCATCACTTCATTTATCCATTTATACATTCAAACAAAGCGTCTTAAGGGACTTCCATTTCTAACCATATGCAATCATCATTCAACATAATTAGCATGCAATTAACCTCGAAACAATCCAACTAGGCCTTTAATCCAATTAATTTGGGCTAACCCAATCAATACGTAAAACCCCTTTTTCCATTGTCAATGAGGTTATTGACCAAAATCATATATCTCATTCTTAAACAAGCCCTAAAACACTCTAATTAGGTAATTAATCATTTCATTTTTCCCTGATCTCATCAACTAATTATCATGTTTCCAAAAAATACTACTCTTGAACCGTAGCTTATCATGAATTATGATTTTTTTTCATGTTCAAACCATTCTAATTAATCTACGAAGTCATTTTCCCCATGATTACTATATCAATTTCATATAAAACCCTAAAATCAATGTTCACGCATGGGTAAAAACCCTAGCAACTCAAAATCATTAATTTAGTTGGAGAGAATTAAACTTTCATCAAATTTAAACATGGCATCCATGAATTAATCATTTTCCCCCTATTTTTAACAATAATTACCCATCATCTTCCTCAAAATCACTATGTACAAAACCCTACTAAGCAAAAATCACTAAAATTAGTTGGGGAAAGAGGGCTTACCATGTATTTCAGACATGGCTTCTATCCGAAAAAAAAATCCAACTCCATTTCTCCATCATCACCCCTAAATCACAACCCACCACCATTACTTTGCTTCTCTCACCATCCAAACAATTTGAACTTGTGTTTAAGGGTATGAATTCTTGCTTTCATGCATAATCACAATGATTCTCTAGCAAAAAGGGAAAAAATCAATGGGTTTCAAGGCTAGGGTGCTGAGGAATAAGGAAAATCAGAATGGAGAAGAAAATGAAATGGAATGGAGTGAAAAGTTTAGGTCACCGACTTTATACCAGGTCAACGCGGCGACGTTAATTTCCCTGGTCATTCGCCCTGGCCACTCTTCATGATCCGATGTCATGGCATTAATTTCCCTAGTCATTCACCCTGGCCCCTCTTCATGATCCGATGCCGCGACATTAATTTCCTTGGTCACTCGCCCTGGCCCCTCTTCACGATCTGATGTCACGGCATTAATTTCCCTGGTCGTTCGCCCTGGCCCCTCTTCACGATCTAACATTGCAACGTCATTTTGGCGCAGTGATGTCAAAGTTGTTGCCCCCTTCATTTCAATCCAACACTGCAGCATCCAATCTCAGGTCACAACATCAATTTCGCTAACCCTTGGTTGCTTTTCATTTTGCATAATTTTCTTCCCTAGTTGATTTCCCTTTTTCACATGATTTTCAACCATGATTTTTCTCATTTAATTATACTCAATACACACTCACTCATTCTTTTTCCAAATCCATAATCATTCATAATAAATAACCCATACTTAATTTGCAATCCAGTCCATTTCTCAATTTTATCCTCTTTCCATTATTTTTATCTACAACTTTTTCTTACATAAACATAACCAATGTATATATTCATCGTCCATTTATTTTTTATATTCACATTAAAAAATTAAAATTTCTCTCCATGAATGAAAAACAATGTGTTATAATTCACTTTGTACACGTTAATTTCATAGCAAACCTTTCTACAACTTAATAAAATCACATACATTTACTCCAAATGATAATTTTAGCAAACTTTTTAAAAATTTACCCACTTTTTAACACCTCAGGTGTTACAGCTTTGAAAACTAAGGGAGGTTGTTTACACAATGTATAGTGGAATCCAAAGTTGGGGAACCTTGGAGAGTGGAGTAGGTGCCAAGGGGGGCCTGAACATTTATAATTTGTGTTTTTACCGTCTTTGTGCTTGTGTGCTTCCATTGTGTCTTATTGCTACACTTGCACAACCTATCTATGTTCCCCAGACCATTTGGATTCCATCTCTACCATACACCCTATGTATCATTGTAGGTCCAAGCCCAATAGATGATTGCCCCTCAACAAACACATGGGATAAAAATGATGGGTTAGTCATTTTGATTCTCAATAATTATTTATATAGTCTAACCTGATATGATTTTTTGGTCCCTTAGTTTGGCTTAACCTAAGAGGCGAGGGATGAATTTGGTTTATAAAATTATCTAACTACCCTAGTCAGTTTAAATCCTTCTTTTTAAGGTGGTTGTAGTTAAATAGTAGGAATCAAGAAATACAATCAATCATAGATAGTAGGCACAATATTTAGTGGTTCAAGACAACTTCTCTACTCTAATCTTCTAAGCACACACCCTTGTATCTTGGGTTTCACTAACTTAGTTTCAAAGTGCAACAACACTCTGCTATATTCCAACTGTAGAGGGTGTAAATACACTTTTAACAAGGTGATAGTGAATTACAACTGATGAGCTCATATTTTATCATATTTTTAATACCTAGATTGTCATGTTTTGGTCTTTAAATGACATGATTTCATTAATTTACATTTATATTAGATTAAATATTGTACTTAATGGATTTATCTATGTTATAGGTCAATTTTGCGGAATTGAGGTTAATTTGGGGCCAAAATATTCTATTTTAGAGCAGAGGTCTTCATGGAGACACACATCATTATGGGAGCATCAATCCTAACCTCTGATCAAGCGTCAATCATGAAGTTTTAATATGAATTAGGCATAAATAAAATGGTGTGATGTGAATGCAATAATTCAATTAAAGAAGGAATTCTATTTTTAGAAGGACTTCTATTTTTAGATGCTTCACAAGTAAGAAAAATTATAAATTTTAGTGGCAATTCAAGGCAAATTTTGGCAAAGATATGGGCATGTTATGAGAAAGTGTTCAAAATAAAAATTACAAGCCTTAAAATTATCTAACTAAAAAAAGAATCACTTGATTCGGAGTTAATATGAGGAAGTTACGGCCAAAATACTACAGCTCTAGAGAATTTTTTGAATGTAATGTGCGGTAATAGGTGTCACTTTATAGAAGCCTTTGGCATATTTCGAGGATGATTTAGAGAAAGTTGTCAACATAAAAGTTGTATATCTTAAAATTATATTTTAAATGAATTAAGAATAACATGATTTGGATATCATATGAGAAAGATATAATAAAAATACAAAAAAAATCTCTTGGTGGACAGAATCTATGTGCAAAAATAAGATATTTTTAGTAATTACATATTATATGCTCAAGATAACTTTGGAAATCCATCAGGAAGTGTAAAAGAACCCAAAATTGAGTTATATAAAAAGTGTTTAACAGAGAAATAAGAGACTTGGAGAGGAGAAAGGAGGCAACAACTCAAAAACATCAAAGCAAGCTATTGTCGAAGAACTTCCTCTCTCTTTTCTTTTCTATTCTTTAGGTTTTCATCATGGCTCTGCGTGGCTGAACTTTTATTCTTGGTTTAAGGAGATAGAAGCTACAAAATCAATATACTATGAGATCTAATTTAATTTAATTGTTCAATTTATACTTTGAGTATTGAATGTTCTTCTTTGTTCATGATTATGATTGTTATGCTTAATTGCTAGGAGACCTACTAGTTTATTATTCATTACAAACTATTGCTAGATTAGATATCAAATCCATAATTGTTTGATACCTCTAATCTATGAAGCAACTAGGGTTTAATAATTTGCTACTATTATAGTTATTAAATCTTAAGAAGAATATTTGACTAAATTAAATGCAACTTCTCTGATAGATTTCTTTTATAACACTTTCGTTATTAAATTCAAAACCCCCCTTTCTTATTCACTTTACATAAAATTAAGTTAGATACTCCTCATTAGATCGACCTTTATTCACACTACTATAGGTAATTTAATTGAAGTAAGGTTCTAAATTTGGTTACCTACAACAACACACTAAATTTTTGGCGCCATTGCCAGGAAGACATTCTAGTTGATTTTTTTGTTTTTGTGATTTTTTGTTTTTTTATTTTTTTAGGGTTTATTTGATTTTTCTTAATTTTTTATGACTGTTACTGGATCTTCTAATCAAGTTGATTTGTAGTAGAAACTAGAAATGAAAAGAACTTTGCATAGGTTAAGGAGTGAAGCTCAGAGGAATTCTGAAAATGAGAAAATCATGGCTGAAACTCAAACTTTGAAAGAGCTTGTCACACCTAATTTGGATCAATAACCCTTATGCATAACATTTCTTACTTTAGATGCTACTGTTAATTTTGAATTAAAATCTGGATTAATCCATCTCTTACCCACTTTGCATGGTCTTGGAGGTGAAGATCCTCACAAGCATCTAAAAGAATTTCATGTGGTGTGCACAAGTATGAAACCTATAGGGGTGACTAAAGAGCAAATCAAACTGAGAGCCTTTCCATTCTCTTTGAAAGATCTAGCTAAGGATTAACTTTACTATCTACCATCTAGGAGCATCACAACGTGGAATGAGATGAAGAAGTTATTTTTGAAAAAATATTTTCCAGCTTCAAGGGCGGCTAACATTCAGAGCAAAATTTGTGGTGTGAGACGGCATAGTAGAGAATCCTATATGAATATTAGGAGCATTTCAAGAAATTGTATGCATGTTGCCCCCATCATTAGATTAGTGAGCAGTTACTCATCTAGTATTTCTATGAGGGACTTCTTCCCACTGAAAGGAGCATGATTGATGTCGCTAGCAGAGGAGCTTTGGTGGATAAAACTCCTGAAGCTGCAAGGAATTTGATTGCACGCATGGCAACCAACTCACAACAATTTGGCAACAGACTTGACTTTGTATCTAAGCCTATTAATAAGGTAAGTGTTTCCTCCCTTGAACAATGAATTGCAGGTCTAACCTCTCTTATTCATGAATTGGCTATAGGAAATATGCAGATAGCAAAAGCTTATGGCATTTTTTTCAGTAGTAGGACATCCAACTAATGCATGCCCAACTCTTCAAGAGGAACCTATTGAGCAAGTGAACCCAATGGGTGATTTTTCTAGACAACCACAAAGGAAGTATGATCCCGATTTGAACATATACAACCTAGGATGGAGGGGTCATCCTAATTTCAGCTATGGGAACCCACAAGTAAATCAGCCTCTTTCTCAAAATTGTCCAGATTTTTAGTAGTATACAACCATAGAGACAAACTTCTAACTCTGGTATATCTTTAGAAGATATTATTAAGTCTCTTGCCTCTAACACTTTGCAATTTCAACATGAGACAAAGTCTAGCATTCAGAGTTTGGAGAATCAGATGAGTCAGATGGCAACAACAATTAGTTGGCTGGAGACATAAAATTCAGGGAAACTGCCTTCTCAAACGATGCTGAACCCAAGAGAAAATGTGAGTGCAATTATTTTTAGAAGTGAAAAAGAGATTAAAATTCTAAAAAATATGACTCCTACACCAACAAAGCAAGCAAAGGAGAAAGGTATTATTACAGACAAGGATCTTCCTAAGGACAATGAAGTACCCAAATGTAAGTTTCCACCTCTTTCTGAATATAAACTAGTACCACCTTTTCTTGAGGCTTTAGCAGAATCTTGAAAAAATGGTTGATATTAAGATCTATTTGAGACTTTTCATAAATGCGAGGTAAACATTCCACTTTTTAATGTCATTAAACAAGTACCTCATCATGCTGAATTCCTAAAAGAATCGTGTAAAGAGGAAATAGAAACTTCAAAGATATGAGAAGGTGAGAGTAGAGGAGAATGTTTCTGCAATCATTCAAAGAAAACTCCCTGCAAAGTGCAAAGTTCCAGGTATGTTTACTATCCCTTGCATGATAAGTAACACTAGACTTGAGAAGGCCATGTTAGATCTAGGAGCTTCTATTAATGTTATGTCATATTCTTTATATGCTTCTTGAAACTTGGACCTTTGAATAAGACTAGTGTTGTAATTCAATTAGCTGATAGATCTAATGCATATCCTAAAGGTGTAGTTGAGGATGTTCTTATGCAAGTTAATGATTTAATCTTTCTTACTAATTTTTTTGTGCTAAATATAGAGAATGGTAATCAAACTACTCCTATTCTGTTAGGAAGACCCTTCCTAAAGACATCCAAAACTAGGATAGATATTCATAGTGGCACACTTACCATGAAATTTGATGGTAAAATTGTTAAATTTAACATTTATGATGCCATGAAATATCCTAATGATGATGATCTTATTTACTCTGTTGATGTGATTGATTCTTGAGTATGGGAAGTTTTTGAAACTTGATGGAAAAGATGAATTGGAAATTGCAATTAGTAAACATCTTGAGAAGGAGAATGAGGTGTTACCTTTGAGTACTGATTTATAGAAACTGTCGTAGCATTGGATGACTTTTCAAAGTTACCAAAATTAGGTAATGATCCTTACACTGAGTTACTAGTTTCTAATAAGAGCCTTTTACCCTCTATTTTGTAAGCATCCACTTTAGATTTAAAGCCTCTGCTCAGTCATCTTAAGTATGTGTTCCTTAAAGATGGAAAAACCTTTCCTGTGATCATCTCTGGTAAACCCAGTGCATTATAAGAAGAGAAACTTGTGCATGTTCTTAAGAAGTATAAGAGGGCTATCAGTTGGATAATGAAAGATATTGATGGATTTGACCATCTACATGCGTGCTTTGTTATTTCTAGTTTGCAATCACTCTAGATTGAAGAAAGATGCAGTGAATCAAGCCAATGACTATAAACAAAGGCGCTGCTTGGGAGGCAACCCAAGGGGAGTTTGTGTTTCTTTTTCTTATTTTCTTCTTATTTCTACATTTATGTTATGGTTATTTTTACATCTTTTTTACATTTGACCTTACAGTAGGGACAATGTAAGTTTTAAGTGTGGGGGAGGGGATTTAGATTGAGGTTTAGGTTGTGTTTTTGTATTTTTGTTTTTGTGTTTGCTTTTATTTTTGAAAAAAAAATTTGAGAGAGTTAGTTTTACCCTTTGTTTTGGTAGTTTCTGATGATTTGAGGTTGAAGATGTCATGAGCAAAATTCAACTAAGCTTGAAAAATTCATAACATGATTGAATAAATAATCTTCCAATTATAATTGCAAAATTTAGTTATTTTGCTTGAGAATGGTGATGACTAAACTTCGTAGACAAAAGCTGGTGAGATTTTGATCCTCTACACTGACACATCCACATCAATCTCATTCTTTTTCTTCATGAGAGATATTCTTACATGGATTTATTTATCTAGAACTTGCCTTGATTATCTTTGAGATTACATTGATACATGTAAGCATGAACATGATTAAGGCCTTCTTTGTTATGAACTACATGAGCCAAATAACCTACCTTGTGATTAATTTTTCCTCTTGTTGAGCCACTTTGAGCTTTATAAACTTTTATTGTGAACCTATGTTACAAGATTAAAACCCAAAAAAGTAATATCTTTACCCAAGCCATGGAGCTAGTGGAGCATTGGTCATCATTAAGCTATGTATGGGTGTACAAGAAATAAAGTGCGGGGGTGTCAAAATTTATGGAATGATTATGATTGGTGAAATAGAATATGTTGTTGTTCTTAAAAAAATGTCAAAGTGAAAAAAAAAGAAAAAGAAAAAGAAAATATAAAATACTAAGAGAAGGGGTATGTTTATACATCATGTGTTCAAAACTGAAAGATGCTTGATGAAACAAGTGACTTTACATGCCTTATATATTTGAGATTGAGTTGATTTATTTGCACTTCACTAATTTCAATGGTTGTTTAACTACATTCCCAAATATTTCTCACCTTTACCCTAAACCCCATTACAACCCATGAAAAGTCCTTATGATTCATGATATGCATGTGGTCCCAGTGATGAAGAATGAGAAGATATGCAAGCTTATAGTAGATCATTTTCATTGGAATGAATTCGAGCGAAACTATATCCTTCAAACATATGAGGTTAGAGTGTTTATTTCCGTGAGGGTTCTACTTATTTAGTTTAGTACATCTTCAACTTATTGAATGATTGTAGGTTGTGTAAAAATGAATTTTTCATGATATATTATGAGCTTTGAAGAGATTGGTTGTTCTTTGTTTATAACAATTATAACCTTGATATTCTTTTTGAGAGAGAGCAAATTTGAGTTTGGCTAGAGGACGAGCAAAAGTTAAGTGTGGGGGTATTTGATTAGCTCATAATTTATTATATTTTTAATACCTAAATTATTATATTTTGGTCTTTAAATGATATAATTTCATTTATTTACATTGATATTTGATTAAATATTGCAATCAATGGATTTATTTGTGTTATAGGTCAATTTGGCAGAATTGAGGTTAATTTGGGGCCAAAATATGCTATTTTGGAGCAGAGGTCTTCATGGAGACACACATCATTATGGGAGCATCAATCTTAACCTCTGATCAAGAATCAATTATGAAGTTTTAATATGAATTAGGCATAAATCAGATGGTGGGATGCGAACGCAACAATTCAATTGAAGAAGAAATTCTATTTTTAGAAGGACTTCTATTTTTGGATGCTTTAAAAGCAAGAAAAATTATAAAATTTCAATGAAAGTTCAAGGAAAACTTTGGCAATGATATGGGCATATTCTGAGAAAGTGTTCAAAATTAAAATTATATCCCTTAAAATTATATAACTAAAAAAAGTATCACTTGATTTGGAGTTAATATGAGGAGTTATGGCCAAAATATTACAACTGTCTCCAGAGAATTTTCTGACTGTAATGTGCGGTAATAGGTGTCACTTTATGGAAGTTTTTAACATATTCTGAGGATAATTTAGAGAACATTTTAAACATAAAAATTTTATATCTTAAAATTATCTTTCAAATGAATCAAGAATAAAATGATTTGGATATCATATGAGAAAGATATGATAAAAATATAAAAACTTCTCCTGGTGGACAGACTCTATGTGTGGAAAAAAGATATTTTTAGTAATTACATGTTGTATGCTCAAGATAATTTTGAAAATCCATAAGGAGGTTCAAGAGAACCCTAAATTGGGTTATTTAAAAGGTTTTTTAATAGAATAATAAGAGACTTGGAGGGAGAAAAGAGGCAACAACTTAGAGACATCAAAGTAAGCTTTTGGTGAAGATCTTCCTCTCTCTTTTCTTTTCTATTCTTTAAGTTTTCATCATGGCCCTGCATGGCTAAACTTTTTTCTTAGTTTAAAGAGATAGAAGATATAGAATTAACATACTGTGAGATCTAATTTGATCTATTTTTTTAGTTTATACTTTGAGTATTGAATGTTCTTCTTTGTTCATGATTATGATTGTTATGCTTAATTATTAGGAGGCCTACTAGTCTATTATTCATTGTAATCTATTGCAAGATTAGATATCAAATCTGTAATTATTTAATCCCTATAATCTATGAAGCACTTTACTGCTATTATAGTTATTAAATCTTAAGAAGAATATTTGACTAAATTAAATGCAACTGCGTGTGCTCGTGTTGTTTGGATTCACCAATCTCAATAAATCTTAATGCTGCTATTGGATTAAACTTTTAGCGCTGGTCTTGGGTTGTTTAGTGGTTAGGTTTAATTAGAATGCTGGTTTCTAATCAACTATATTGAAGGAGAGATAGGAAAAATAATTCTAATGGTGAATATTTAAAGGATGGATTGATTTATAATTGCATCAATGATTAGTTATGAGATTCTGATGGTGGTTGTTGACTTGAACCAAGGTTTTCTTCTCTGATAGATTTCTTTTATGACACTTTCTTTATTACATTCAAAACCCCTATTTCTTGTTCTTTTTGCATACAATTAAGCTAGATACTCCTCATGGGATCAACCCTTATTCACACTACTATAGGTAATTTAATTGAAATATAGTTCTAAATTTGGTTGCCTATGATAGATAGCACACCAACAACTCTAACAACCCAATCTTGTTCTTCTTTGGTTTGGTCTCCAATACCAACCCATGGTAATATATCAAAATGAGATGAGAAAGAAATGAATTACA
This sequence comes from Pouteria campechiana, assembly GCA_036873735.1. Classification (NCBI taxonomy): domain Eukaryota; kingdom Viridiplantae; phylum Streptophyta; class Magnoliopsida; order Ericales; family Sapotaceae; genus Pouteria; species Pouteria campechiana. The sequence continues at coordinate 28,798 of JAYJMB010004999.1, read as the reverse complement.
CTTTGTGGTGTCTCTTTGAAAGCACAGGAAAAGCTTTAAGAATCTTGAAAACTCTCTTTAATGGGATGAGGTTTTCCCTTCTTTTTGGTGAAAGCCTTGAATGTTGAATTTATGAAAGTTAAGGGCTTGAAGGCTTAAGTTGCTAGAGGATTTGAAAGTTAAGGCTCAATGATTGCTTACAAAAACTTGTTTAACATTCCTTCATAACTCCTTTTATAGATTTTCTTGAAATCCAACCATTGGAGGATATTAGGGCTCATTGAATGCATTGGAATGTTTAAAAAATCCAACCATTGCAATCATCAAGTGCATGGTAGGTGGTTGTGGTATTTGGTTGCCCTCCACAAGCAGATTGGCAGGTGCTCTAATATAAGCTATAGTCATTCTTCTTAAAAACCCTCGAAGCCATGTTGTTGGAAAGTGGGAAGTAAATCCTATTAGTGTGAATGCATGATTTTGATAACAAACAAAACTTGACTAAGTTAAGTACTGATGAATATTTGTCAAGAACTTAGCATGCAAAAGCAGGTTGCAGCTGCAGATAGAAATATGAGAATTCAAAGAAAAATAGAGGAATTGAAATATATTCCAAGGTGTCAATTTGTTTGACCGAATAACACAAAGTTGAAGAGGCAAACCATTTGTTGATCGAAGATTTGTCCAACAAGCATCCTACAATTTTCAAAGACAAAGCTAAGCAGAGTTAAAGATTAAGTGAAACTAAACTTAGATAAATTTAGAGCTTATGACAATGTTGAAGAGGTAAGCAATTCATTTGTCCAAGATTCATCAAATAAGCATTTTACAATCACCTTAGACAGAGCTAAAGACAAAGTGGAACTGACTGAGCATTTGTCCATCATCTGTAGTTTGTCTCAGACAAATATGAAACAAATAGTTCATCCGAACAACATCATCCGCACCATCAAAATTCATCTGAAACTAACCTCAAAAAAATTAAAAGATGGAGTAACTTTGTCCAACAAATAGTTGGAAAGAAACTTTGTCCAGAAATAATCTTGGACAAATTGAATTATTGGAGTTCATCCAAGTTTATTGAGAATGTTTCCAATGAAACTATTAGCTATACAACATCTCTTTGACCAATACTTGATAAAACCAAAAAAATCATCTTCTTCGAGGTCAACGCTCTAGGAATTCCAACTAATGAGAATTAATTAGAAGAAAGTGAATTCAAAAGAGCTAATCAAAATGGTCTTCTACAATTAATTGAGATCAACTACCACCAATGGTTGGAATTCAAAGCTGTTATAAATACAACAATGGTGGAACAAAGAAAGGAAGAAGAAAACCCAAACATGCTAACAAATTTTCATCTTCTTCTTGAGAGTGATTACTAAGATGAAACCTTCTACATTCAAGAGATATGAGACTTGCATTTAAACCTTCCCCACATTCATTAAAAGTATTCAACTATAATTTGGGAAGAGCTTTTACTATTGCATTTAAGCTTTAAGTTTCTTCTCCCATGCTTTCTATGAAGTACTTGTATAAGTGCTTTCTATGCATGAGATTAATGGAAGAATGAAATGATTAAGAGTTTAGTGATGATTGATGAGAGAAAAAGTGGAAATTTTGGAAGTAAACTAAAAGAGCACAAGTGTATATTATAAAAATGCTAAATTTGAAAAAGAGATCATTGTGATTGATTGTTGACATGGATAATGGAATAATTTGAAATAGTGTTCAACATAGAAGTTGTAGATCATGAAATTATCTGTCTATTGGAACAAAAATTACTAGATTCTGATATCATAATAGGAAGTTATGACTAATACACTGAAACTTTTATAGATGACTGAAAAATAACATAATTAACAAGATGGGTCAATGTTTGGAGGCTAATTTGGAAAATGTTGTTAATATGAAAGTTGTAGCCCTTGAAGTCATCTTTACAATGCCACAAAAATTAGATAATTTTGATATCATATATAAATGTTATGATCAAATTACTAACGCTATGTTGGGATAGAATTTCCCTGCTGTAATAAGTCTTTAGAAAACCTTTTTTTTTTGCATATAGCAAGTCTATGCCACGGCAAGGCTTTTCCATGTCTCAACAAGGCTTTTCCTTGACATGACAAAGCAATTTCATGCTACGTATTAGTATGGCTTCTGCTAGGCCTATTTTGCCCTGTCCAGCAAGTCTGTGCTACGGCATGACTTTTCCCTACTATGGCAAGGGTCCTGCGGCACATCGGAGCACCAAAAAATTTTGGCTTTTTAAGCTTGAAACCCATTTATTTTTCATTTTTTCCATTTCATTTTTCTTCCCCTATGCTATTCTTCTTCCCATAACTCCTTTATACCTCATTTAGCACCTATTTTGCTAGACAGCATGGGGATTAAGTTGGTTAATCATGCTGACATGCCTTTTGGCTTAAGTTTTTGGAATTTGGGCAGTGAAGAATGAAACTAGATCCATTTTTCTACAAATGGAAGGTGCTACTTCGAGTAGTAACCTTGAATTCTTGCCCATAAGCAACAGCCATGCATGGATTTGGTGGTAAGTTGCTTTTCTTTGGCCAAAATTATGATTTTACTAAACTAGGGTTTTGTAGAAATTAGGAACAGTAGAATTAGGGTGAGATTACATAGTTTATGTTACATTAAGCATGGGAGAATTGATTAATAGATTGATTATTGTAATTTGGCCATGAGAATTTATGGATTTGGCTTGTGAGGGTTTTCACCCATCTATGAACAATGAAATTTTGGGGGGGGGGATTATGAATTATGTATAATTATTATGGGAAAAATGAATTATTAGTTTATTGTAACAATTTGGAGTTAGCTAGTATGAAATAATCTCTATAGGTTTGTGGACAATAATATTTCTATATACTAAGACTGATAATTCATGACATGATTGAATTAAAGGCTTAATTGCCTTGGTTGTGATGTTTTAATTGTTAAATCATGTAAATAATGGATGTATATTATTGAAAATGAAGTTTTCTTATGATCCTTTATTAAAACATTATGATTTAAAGGATTAAAATTGACTATTATTATGGATGAATGAGATTAATAAGTGTAGTAAATGGAAAATTAATGAATAGGCTTGAATGATTTAACCAATGTTATTTAAATTGAACTTTGATGAGTTAAATATGTCTATAGGGCCTTGCTAATCATGAAGCTTGAGTGGAGATAGAATCATGGAACTCAGCCGAGTGTGTACTTCATTGAAGTAAGTAGGCACCCTTCTTTGATTAATATGGGGATGAATATCCCATTTATTTGTTTTCAACCATGTGTGTTTTCAATGGGGATAGTGGATATCTCATGTTTAATTAAGATTAATATTATCTGATTATGAGGGATAGTGGGTAACCCTTAGATTGAAATTATCAATGTTTTGAGTATGACATGAACATTTGGCCATTGGGGTTCTGACATATCTCACTATATGTGTCATTATTCTTGTTTATGGATGTCTATTGAAAGGGACAAGGATTATCCCATTGAAATATGTGTAAATTGTAAAATTTGATAATTGTGATGATGAAGATGGAATGTTTAAGATATAGCAATATTGAGCATGAACTGAATCTGTTTTGGAAATGAATATAATGTATCTTGATTATTGATTCTATTTTGTTATTATACACCTATTACTGAGTTGCTCGGACTCACGCCTTCTTATTAATATTTTTATTTAGCAGGTCAAGGAAGGGAGCCCAAAGTTGATGATCATTATTATATTTTATAGAAAATGAGTGTGTGGTATATGTAATCCGAATTCGAAATTTGCACATGATTGTATAATTGTATTCAAAGATTTCAAGTGATGTATAATTATATTTCAATCAAATTTGTATAATTTTAATTAGAAAATGTCAACTGATATATAATAGAATGTATGGCATGTCATAGATAGGTATATTGATGTTGTATTAGAATGATATGATTCCAATTAGGTATACTGCCATCATGATTCGGCCCGATCTTGGGTTGTGGGAGTGTGGGTGTGTGTTTTAGTGTTTATGTTATTATTTTGTTTTATTTGATAAGTATTGTACAGGTTAGACACTAATATTTTATGGGATACTCTGTCCATTTCTTTGTAGAAATTAACCAAGTTCCAAAATGGGACTCGATCACCCTACCCTAAAAGTTGGCAAATCTTGGTGAATTTTATTGCAAAATGTATCATTACGCCTTAGAAGGTGGGGCATGATAGAATGGTATCAGAGCTGAGGACTTATCTATGTGATAAGTCCTACTCATCTATGTGAGAGCACTAAAACCCATAATTAAGATGGCAATGAGTAATCGAAAGAAACAAGAAATGACATGCCAATATGAATTTGTAAGAATATTAAGTTAAAGAATAAATTGAAGGCATGAGTAATGAATGAAGGGCATGCAAATGTAAATTATGAATGGAACTGATTATACATAGTTGATGTAAATAATATACACATTTGAAGGATATTGCAAGAATGCTACTAAGATAAAAAGAAAATGATAGTGTTGTGATAGCACATTTGTAATTCATGGATGATGAAGTATGAAATGATTATAGATATACTGTGATGTGTGGAAAAATTGGAATGAGTAATTATACTGATAACAAATATATGTTATGCTCAAAGTAGAGTAGGGAAGTGTGGTGGTGCATTCGAAGGTATAAAGGCTATTGTCTTGAAATGTATTTAAATTAGACTAATGAAACCGTGAAGTTTTGTAAATAACATTGAAAATTAAATTCATTTTTGATTTACTTAAGTGATTTATGGTAGAATCATTAGATTCCTTTGGTCAAAATCGGTATGTGAACCTTGTTGATTAATTGAATACTCTAATTGGATATGGCGTATTGTAGCAATATGTTTCTTTCATGAAATATAGTTTGTAGTGAATTATTTATCTAGAATTTGAGAAATCCTTGATGAATTTTGTTATGATGGAGGGCATGCTTATATATGCTCGAATAAATTTGCTTATAAGCATGTGATTTGAATAAATTGGCATGTGTGCCATGATTGTGTGCTAATTGACATTTAGTTTCATTATAGTTGGATTAAATTATATTAATTGATAATGTGATTAATAAAATTGTGTATTTCTCTATATAGTTAATATTGGATATTGTTATGAGCTTCAACTACTTTGGTTAATATATTTTGGCTTTAATTTTGCATGAATTGGAGATTAGCAATTTGATTATGAATTCGAGTTTAGTAATTGGATTAATAATTTGAGGCATGCTGGGATTGATGATGTTTCATGAATTATAAGTGCATGCTTGAAATTTGAATATCGATATCATTTATGTGAATGTGGATTTAGATCCTTATTAGGATATTAATTGTACATATTTGAGATTAGTTGTTTGTTATAGTAACATTGGTATGTAATTGGCTATGATTAATTGATTAAGGTTTGTATATTGATTAGTTGATTGAGATTTAAACATTAGTTATTCGACTAAGGTTTGGTATTTGACTATTTGATTGAGGCTTGGATGCATGGCTAAGATACATACTTGGATTTGATCACCTCTTAGAACATGATTAATATGTATTTGAGAATCGGTTGCCTGTTAGAATTTAATTGTTAGATATTTGAGGTTTGGATGCCTACCGGGATGACTCCTTTGGATATTTGGGATCTCACCCATGATAGGGCTTTGTTTGATTATGCCACCTATGATGGCGAAGATGCCTAATCAGCCTATTGTGTGGGACTCCTTACTTATTCCGTAAGTGTGGATGGAGAACTTGTGATATCTGGGTTGCAATGATAGTGGAATACCATGCGATCATGGATTCCACAACATTCGTAGATGAATTGAAGGAATGGATTGGAACACACCATAGTTGTAAGATAGTTGAGTCCCTTTGATTAGTGGCTGAGTCGTGTCCACTTTGTTTATGGTTGAGACCACTTGGTTTGTAGCTGAGTCCACTTTGATGTAGCCTCCTGAGCATTATATTAGTTGAGAGCGGGCGAATTAAAGTATAGATACATTGGGTTGTATAGGCCACATGATAGTAATTCCATTTGAACATGTGAAATCGATTGGGTGATGAATGGATTATGAGACATATGAGGATAATAGTATGAAATGGCATTGTTTTATTGATATTGGTATTATATTGATGGGATTGTATAATTTGTTATAGAATTGTTGTATTTTGAATTTATTGAGATTGCATATGTGTTGTAATATGAATTGTATTAGCATCGTTTGAGTGACACTGAATAGATGCTATCCTCATGATAGAAAATGAATTGGGAAAATGACTTATTATAACACATGTTTGTTTGATATTGAACTAAGTGTTGAACTCTTACTATTTGATAAAATGCATGAAATTGATAGAATGGGTAATTATCTTCTGGAAATTGTTAAATACTATTGAAATTTGGGAACCATTAACATATTTTTGATATACTTGATGTATAATTTGGGTCAAATTAAGTTATGACGGTGATATAAATTTTGAATTGAATTGCAATTAAAGAAATCATGAAAAAGTTTTTAGTATTGAAAGTTTTGAGGATGAAACTTTTTGTAAGGAGGGGAGTCTGTAACACCTATGGTGTTTGAAATCTACTTATATGAAAATGGGTAGAGTTTACTCTATGAATTTGATAAATTTTACTATTTTGAACTATATAAAGTTAATGAGAAAAAAAGAACTTAAGTGGTGAAATTGAGAAAAAGAATGTTTATAATCTATAAGGATGACCAAAAAGGGGCATCATACATATTCTAATGTGTGTGGAACATTAGATTCAGCATTAAATGCAATTTGAAATGAAAATGGCCTATGGAGTCACTTGTAGCAGAAAATTTGGTTAAAATTAACTAAATAGGTGATTTTTAGCAATTGACCTCAAATAAGGTGGTGAATAGCATGAAATTATTTTGTTTCATGTATGTGATGTGTGGAAAGTGATTATTATGATATTTGAAGTGTTTTATGTGAAATGGGATCATTGATGGTTTGTATAAGTACAAATTCTGAATTTGAACAGTTCTTTGTAATGAATGGGTTATTGCTTGAGTTTGGGGTGAGAATTAATTTCTTAAATAAGTATTTTAGCATGAGATTAATGGAAGAGTGAAATTATTAAGATTTTAATGATGATGGATGAAAGAAAAAGTGGACATTTTGGAAGAAAACTAAAGGAGCACAAGTGTATATTATGAAAATGCTTAATTTGAAAAGAGATCATTGTGATTGATTTTTGACATGGATAATGGAATAGTTTGAAATAGTGTTCAACATAGAAGTTGTAGATCCTAAAATTATATGTCTAATGGAACTAAAATCACTGGATTCCGATATCATATATGGAAGTTATGACTAATACACCAAAACTATTATAGATGACTGAAAAATAACACAACTAACAAGATGGGTCAACTTTATTGAACTTTTTGACATGTTTGGGAGCTTATTGGGAAAATGTTCTTAAAATGATAGTTGTATCTCTTGAATTTATTTTTCCAATGCCATAAAAATAGATAATTTGGGCCTCTTATGTAAATATTATGATCAAATTACTAATACTATGTTGGGACAGAATTTCCGTGCCGCAGCAAGGCTTTTCCCTGCCATGGCGAACCTTCAGAAAAACATTTTTTTTGGCATACAGCAAGTCCATGCCACAACAATTTTTTGCCTACCTTGACAAGGCAACTTTATGTCATGGCATGGCTTCAGTTAGGCCTATTTTTCCCTATCCAGTGAGCCCGTGTCATAGCATGACTTTTCCCTATAGCGACAAGGGTCCTGTGGCGCATCGGAGCACCAGAAAAATCTGACTTTTTAAGGTTGAAACCCAATGTTCATTTTTCCATTCCATTATTCTTTTCCAATGTTGTTCTTATTCCCCTAACTCCATTATACCTCATTTAGCACTTATTTTGCTAGAGAGCATGGGGATTAAGTTAGGTAATCATGCCGACATGCCTTTTGGCTTGAGTTTTTGGAATTTGGGTAGTGGAGAATGGAAGCAGATCCATTTTTCTACAAATGGAAGGTGCTACTTCAAGTGTTAACCTTGAGTTCTTTCCCATGAGTGACAGCCATGCATGGATTTGGCAGTAAGTTGCTTTTCTTTGGCCGAAATTATGATTTTACTAAACTAGTGTTTTGTAGAAGTTGGAAACAGTAGAATTAGGGTGAGATTACATAGTTTATGTTACATTAAGCATGGGAGAAGTGATTAATAGATTGATTATTGTAATTTGGGCATGAGAATTCATCAATTTGGCTTGTAAAGGCTTCCACCAATTGTTGAACAGTGAAATTTGAGGGTAAATTTAATGAATTATGCATAATTGTTATGGAAAAATTGAATTATTAGTTTTGGTAACAATTTGGAGTGAGCTAGTATGAAATAATCTATGTAGGTTTGTGGACAACAACATTTCTATATACTCAGACTGATAATTCATGATATGACTGAATTAAAGGCTTAATTGGCTTGGTTATGATGTTTTAATTGTTAAATCATGTAGCATAATGGATGTATATTGTTGAAAATAAAGTTTTCTTATGACCCTTTATTGAAACATTATGATTTAAAGGATTAAGATTGACTAGTACTATGGATGAATGAGATTAATAAGTGTAATAAATGGAAAATTAATGAATAGGCTTGATTGATTTAAACAATGTTATTTTAATACAAAATATAGATGTAAATTGAACTTGGATGTGTTATATATGTCTGTAGGGCCTTGCTAATCATGAAGCATGAGTGGAGGCAGAATCATGGAACTCTGTTGAGAGTGTACTTCATTGAAGTAAGTAAGCACCCTTCTTTGATTAAAATGGGGATGAATATCCCATTTATTTGTTTCCAACCATGTGTGTTTTGGATAGGGATAGTGGATATCCCATGATTGATTAAGATTGATGTTATCTAGTTGTGAGAGATAGTGGGTAACCCTTAGATTGAAATTATCAATGTTTTGAGTATGACATGAACATTTGGCTATTGGGGTTATGACATATCTCATTATATGTGTCATTATTCTTGTTTATGGATGTCTATTGAAAGGGACGAAGATTATACCATTGAAATATGTGTAAATTGTGAAATTTGACAATTGTGATGATGAAGATGGAATGTTTGAGATATAGCAATATTGAGCATGAACTGAATCTATTTTGGAAATGAATATATAGTATATTGATTATTGATTATATTTTGTTATTACATGCTTACTTACAGAGTTGCTCGGACTCACGCCTTCTTTTTAATATTTTTAGTTGGCAGGTCAAGCAAGGGAGCCCAAAGATGATGTTTATTATTATATTTTATAGAAAATGGGTGTGTGGCATAGTAATGCGAATTTGGAATTTGTATGTGATTGTATGATTGTATTCGAAGATTTCAAGTGATGTATAATTATATTTCAATCAAATTTGTATAATTGTAATTAGAAAATGTCAATTGATATATAATGGAATGTATGGCATGTCATAGATAGGTATATTGATATTGTATTAGAATGATATGATTCCAAACAGTATACTACCATCATGATTAGGCCCGATCTTGGGTTGTGGGAGTGTGGGTGTGTATTTTAACTTTTATGTTATTATCTTATTTTATTTGATAAATACTATATAGGTTTAACCCTAATATTTCAGGGGATACTCTGTCCATTTCTCTGTAGAAACTAACCGAGTTCTAAAATGGGACTCGAGCACCCCACCCTAAAAGTGGGCAAATCTTGATGAATTTTAGTGGAAAATGTATCATTGCGCCTCGAAAGGCAGGGCGTGACATCATGGCAATGTCCTCTTCAATTTATTTAGTCAAAAGTATCTCTCTTCAACATCTAGCTTTACTGAAAATGATCTTTATTCTTACCAAAGCCAGTTTACCGTTGGATCTAACTTCAACAAAGGTTGGGGCACTTGAAAAGAGAGGGAAAGGAAGCTATAATAGCTTCATTTTCATCTCCTTCCCCTCATCTTCTCCAATAGCTCACTATGATATAAAGTTCTTCATCCTCTTGTCTCGCAATCTCACACACAACCTCTCCTGCACTTAGTACGCAAGATGAATTGTTTTCATTATTGTTGTAACTTTTTTTGTACTAAAATGCAATGTTTATTTTTAATTGTGTGTTGGCCATGGCATGTTTGTTTTTGATAATGACAAAAAGGGGGAGAGAGAATTCATAGTAAAATTGTTTCAGGGAAAAATGCATGATCATGATCATAAACTTGAAGATATAAATATAAGGCATAAAAGGAATTCATGAAGTGCTTAATGACATATTCATTTATTTAGGGGGGGAATTGTTCTTATAATGAGATAATTTTAATCAAGTTTTGTCATCATCAAAAAGGAAGAGATTGCTAGTGTGAATGCATGGTTTTGATGACAAACTAAATTTAAGTTAAGAACTAATGAATATTTGTCAAGAGCTTAGCATGCAAAATAGGTTGCAGCCGCGGATAGATATATGAGAATTCAAAGAAAATAGAGGAATCAGAATATATTCCAAGGCATCAATTTGTCTGACTAAATAACACAAAGTTGAAGAGTTAAACCATTTATCTAGCCAAGATTTGTCCAACAAGCATTCTACAATTATCTCTGGCAAAGCTGAGTAGAGTTAAAGATGAAGTGGAACTGAACTCGGACAAATGTAGAGCTTAAGACAAAGTTGAAGAGGCAAGCAATTCATTTATCCAAGATTCGTTGAACAATCATTTTATAATCATCTTGGATAGAGCTAACGACGATTGGAACTGATTGAGCATTTGTCCATCATATGTAGTTTTTCTCAAACAAATACAAAACAAGTAGTTCATCCAACCAAGAAGAATTACAAACTGAAGGCAAACTTCATCTGACCAAGTTCATCCAAGCCATCAAAATTCATTTGAAACTAACCTCAAACAAATTAAAAGATGGATTGACTTTGTCTGAAAAACTAGTCCATACCCAATATGATGCCCAACCCATCCATATCCAACATGATCAAATCAGTCAAGAACTTTCTACTCTCGATTACTATGGGAATACACCGATAAATTTAGGTAGCCATACTGATTGTTCTTAAGGGAGTAGGTAAACTTAGGCAAATAAGATTTACTCATAAACACTACAAATACAAATGATCTAGATGCACCAGGATCAAACAAAACATGAGCTATATAATCACAGACAAAAAGATCACCTATCACCACTCCTTCTACAGCTTAAGCTTCTTGCACATTGGTTGTTCGAATCACCACAGCCATCTAAGGCCTTTGCTCTCCATACTGACACCATGGTGCTTGGTACCATCTCTGCTCACCCTATTGGCTTCCCAGTGCCAAAAATTGTCCTTTGCCTCTGTCTCTCATCTAAGCTCCTCCAAGCATCAGTTTCTTTAGCCCTCAAAGATCTGCACCTTCACCTTGCAATGTGGGACAATATTGCTTGAGATGACCTTGTTCTCCACAAAGATAGCATGTGATTGGCCCTCTAGGTCCTTATCCCAATGTTTGAGCTAGCATTTGTCTAGCTCCCTATGCCTGTCTCGATACTACTTTGGCCTTCTGTCCTTCCTATGTCCTTGAGCCCAATGGGTACTCAGCAGCTCGATGTCCTAGTTGTTTACAGCTATAGCACACACCCCTAGTAGAGAGACATTATTTCCTTGGTTGGTTCTGGGCTTCTGCCTACACCTCTGATCATTATCCCTGGCACCACATTTCCTATCCCTGATCGTATTATACTCCTCCTCTTGCTTTACCATGCGATCTCTTTCCAAAATGTTCTCATACTTGGTTATCATAAAGGGAGCTACATCATGCCTGATGGATAGTCTTAGGCCTTCCTAGAATTTCCTAGTTGTTTCCATAGAATCCACCTATGCCCATGGTATGAACTAAGTCAATGACCTGAATTGCTCATCGTACTCCTCAACCATCTTCTTCCCTTGATAATTGGAAATAAATTCTGTAACCCACCTTGCCCTCTCACTCTCTGGCACATAACGATGGAAGAACCTCTCCCAAAAATTTGCCCATTGCAGGTCCACAACCCCCATTAGGTAGTCTATTTCTCCATTTTCCACCATTGCTCCACATCACCTTCCAACTTGTAGACAACATAAGGGACTTTGTGTCCCTCAAGACATCCCATATAAGTAAATATCTTCTCCATCCCAAAGATCCACTCGTCGACTACTTTATAATCCTTTTCACCCTTAAATGGAGGAGGCTTCATGTTATGGAATAGCTTCATATTCAACTCCAAGGAGGCTTCATGTTATGGAATAGCTTCATATTCAACTCCAGTTCAGGTTGTATATGTGTTACTTGACCCAACTCTACTACATCTCTTCTTATGCTATTATGTCTCACTACTTGCTTAGCCTCTTGTGGTTCCATTTGCGATGTCGATTCCATTGTTGACCTCCTCTACATTTGCACAAGTTCTTGAAGACTCTCTACCATTCCCATCATCAAATTCATCATCACACTCATCACTGGCATCGTCACTTGCACTAGTGGAGCTGCCCGACTAACACCGCTAGGACCCGGTACATCTGGCATGATCATGCCCATAGCAGTTGGCCTCCTTTCAACCTCTGGCCACCCAGTGTCCACTTAATCCTGTTCCTAATCCTCCTCTAACTAACTTGAAGCATCATTCCCTGTTTAGTTGGCCCCTCCCTCCTAGGAGCTTCTCCTTGAGGCTCACGGATCACAACTTTTATGGTCCTCGATCTCGTAATTTTCCTTTTTGGCTCTTTCTCTATCATAGGTTCCTTTCCCTTATCAATACGCTCCCTTCTTGCCATCACTACATCAATTTAAATGACACAGTGATTTAAAGCTTGATATGCAATATAACATGATTAAAACATACATCAATCCTACTTTAAAATAACCAAGGGTCTCTAGTTTCAATGCCTAGACTAGCGCTTCCCCACTAATTGTAGATTCACAAATTTCCTATGTCAATATTGTTCCCTATCTCAGATCCAACAGCTATTGTCATTACACACTAGGAACCATGCTCTCATACTACTCTATAGCACCCCCAATTTAGGGTACTACAATCATATCGCAGTGAAGGATTTTAGCACCAAACCAGTAGAGCCAGCCCTGAAATATGAGATTTTTAATCAACAAATTCATCTATCGAATCATTCTCAATCCAACACATAGATACTTACACACCTACAAATTCCCAGAGTCAATTAAAATTTCCAAGGTAATGACAAATAGCAATTAAATCTGAACTAAACTCTAATCTCAACATAAGCGAAGTAAGTCTTGAGTCATCTAAATAAATTTATTACATCACTTGTCTAATCCAATTTAGAGGGTCCATAATAAAAAAAATAAATGGAAAAAGTCTTAACTAAAGTTTTAAGAATTTTGCCATCTATCTAAGCTTTGGACCTACTATCCTTCATGAGCACCAAACCCTGGCTAGGCTCCATTGTTTGTCCTGGCATCTAAAAATATATAAAACAAAGGAGTGAGTTCTGGGCAAACTTAATAAGTAGATTAATGAAAAACCATGATAAAAATAACTAAATCAACAATCCAAATAGCACATAAGCAATCAATAAGTTCCATAACAAGTATGCTTAACCATATGCTTTCCATGCACAACACAGGTCACATGCTATGCTATATCATGGGGTATTGAACTCCCATATATAATTATCACACCATGCGGTACATAACTCTCATATATCATTATCATACCATGGGCTACATAACTCCCATACACTCATGTCACATCATTGGGTACACAACTCCCATATGTCTTTAACATGTCATGCCATGCAATCATGCCACATGCTCATAAAATAATCTTGTAAATTTCACAAAGTAAAGATCATTTCAAAATTTCTCATTTCACAAAATCTATATAAAATATCATACACAGAGCATCCAATCAACCATGCCCAAAAACAGATAAGCATCCAAAACAACCATTCACAATACCTTGAAATTCATTTCAAAATCTACTTACCTCAATTCTTCAAAATTTTGGATTTCTTCCTTTATGCCAAGAAACCAACAATCCACTGCCTCAATCAAGTATCACAACTCTACATCCATCATAACATATTCAATCGTTTACATACCACAATTATGCAAATTAATTTCCCTTTCACTTTCATCAATTTTTACCAAGTCTAAATTTAGGGTTTTCATTCGCATTCACCAATTCAACTTTTCTATAATTGACACATCTTTTTAAGGATAATAATCACTCTAATTATCATGTTTCTCAATTTACAATATGAAAATTTTATGAATTTGCAAAACAGCCCCTTACTTTGCATATTTGACTTTCAATCGGTAAATCCGCATACATGCTTCGTTCTAAACAAGTTTCTCAACAATTCTACTTCATGATTGGCATAATTAAACACATTAATCATCAATAATTATTCACAACATGTTTCACATTATTTCCATAAAATAAACAACACCTAATTTCATGATTTTCTATTTAATCTCCATGCCAATGTAATTTCATATCAGTCTTATCATATACAACACATAAATCATTGTTAAATCCATGGATTATATTCATCACATCTTTAATTAAGTAAACAACCCTAAATTTCACATATTTCATGAAATTAATTTGGATTTTTCATTCTAATATTATTTCCCCTTAATGTTACATGAATTTCTCATTCAAAATATCTCAATTCAACCCTCTTTTCTAAGGTTCAATGACACCTACGAATTTCATCTTCAATGGTAACCCTAATTGCACAAATCCTTAATTAGTATCTCTTGCATCATAAAGCTCTTATAATTCATGATTTACCATATCAAAATAAATAAAAAGAATGAAATTAAACTCAACCTTTTGCCTTGGAAACATCAACAATATTGTTGTCCACTTCCAACCAATTTTGCCAACTTGATTTTAATGAATACTTGATGAAAATCTTGCTACCTTTTTGTTTTGATTGGAGGAAATTTTTATTGGAGAATTTGGGGAATGAATTCACGTTGAGATGGGGAGAAGAGGGTTGTTTACATTGAGTGCCTTGTTGTTGGCATAAACTTCATTCTATACAACTTGCGTTAACTCTATTGTTAGAAATTTTGGACAGCTTGCAACCCATGCATAGCAAATTTAGAATGCAGCTTGCATAAATAATGTTTTAGGTAATTGGACAACAATTGGACTCCTTCAATTAAGTATAAACCTAATGTAAATTTGGACAACAATATATGTTAATTAATTCACATTATTTATATCTCATATAAACTAAATTTTCATGCAATTAAATTATCATCTTGTACAGAAATATAAATACCCTTGATCATACTTAAATTGGATAGCAACTTGATCATTAATTAACTTCCAAATTTCATGATCAATTTGATACTCAAATTTTCCATCATCCCTCTTTGTACTATAATTAAATTAGAATTAATTTTTAATATAAATTGAGGCTTACTCATCAAAAGCGATCAACATAAAAGTTGTATATTTTGTTTTTGTCTTTCCAATAAATTAAGAATTATCAAATTTTGAGTTCATATGAAAAACTTATAGCCAAAACAATATATTTATCTCCAATTCAAGAGGCATCACATTATGGGATACACGACTCAAAATATAAGATGAATTAGAAATAGTAGTCAACACTAAAGTTTTATCCCATGAAATTATCTGAATAATGCAAAAAAAATCACCTAATTCTAAGTTCTCATGAGAAAGTTATGTCTAAAATATGAAATCTACTCCAAAAGAATGAAAATTCTAGAGATCACATTAAATTTGATTCTGAAAATCATATTAAATTTCCTAATTTATATCATAAATCTTCATGTCTGATCATTATCCTAACCAATCTTGATCGTGTGTAAATTAAATACAAATTAGGCACCAAATTAATGCACTAAAATTCAATAATATATCTCTCATGTTTCATATAATAATTTGGCAATAATTTGATTAATTTTATCCACATCAATTGATCATCAATTTAGCCTGCTTTCCTACCAATCCTCATGATAGGAAAATACCATCATAAATCAATCAATTTAATTTCTATCATCATCAAGTAAAAAAAATTTGCTAACTCAATAATGCAAAGAAAAATAAAATTTACCTCAAATCCTTAGATGTCACAATCCACCCTCCTTACAAAAAGTTTCATCCTCGAAACTTTAAGCTGTATTCCACAAGTAAGGATATTTTTCTTGCATTGCTTCCTCTAGCTCCCAAGTAGCCTCATCTTCACTGTGATTAATCCATTGGACTTTCACAAGATAGATCACCTTGTTCCTGAGTTGCTTCTCTTTACTATCCAACAACCTGATTGGTTTTTCTTCATACTACAAGTTCTTCCCAACCTATACATCCTCCAGTCTCAACACATGAGATGGATCCAGCTCATACTTCCTCAAGGAAGATGTATGGAAAACATCATGCACATCACTCATAGATGGTGGCAATGCCAATCTGTATGCAACCTTGTCAATTCATTCCAGTATCTCATATGGTCTGATATATCTAGGGCTCAACTTGCCCTTACTACCAAATCATACCACTCCCTTCATAGGAGACACTTTTAAGAATACTTTGTCCCCCACTTAAAATTCTAAATCATGCCTTCAATTATCAGCATAACTCTTCTGACGTGATTGAGCTGTCTATAGTTTCTTCCAAATTCATTCCACCTTATCCACTATGTCAACTATCATTTGTGGACCAACTATCTTAATCTCACCCACTTCATCCCAATGCAACAATGACCTGCATTTCCTGCCATATAATGCCTCCAATGGTTCCATCTGAATGCTTGGATGGTAACTTTTATTATATACAGACTCTGCTAATGCCAAATACTCAGCCCATGATCCACCCCACTCAAGTATACGTGCTCTTAGCATATCTTCTAATTGTCTGTTTACTCGCTTTGTCTGTCCATCTGTCTAGGAGTGATATGTGGTGCTAAAATCCAATTGTGTTGCCATGGCCTTATGTAAAGCTCTCCAAAACTTCGAGGTAAACACCGAGCCTCAATCTATGATAATAGACTTAGGAGCCCCATGTAATCTCACAATCTCTTTATGATAAATCCAGACATATTTCTCAGCTGTAAATATTGTTTTCACAAGCATGAAATGAGCCACCTTTGTCAACCAATCTACAATCACCCAAATACTATCATACCCTGTCGTGGTCCTCAGCAACCTAGTAATAAAATCCATCATAATATTCTCCCATTTCCACTCAAAAATCTCAATAGGCTGTAATAAACCTCCTAGCCTTTAGTATTCAGCTTTCACTTTCTGACATGTCAAACATTTCACTGCGTATTTGGCCACATCATTCTTCATTCTATTCCACCAATAAGTGGACTTCAAATCATGATACATCTTTGTATTTCTCAAGTATATAGTATGTGGTGAATAGTGTGCCTCCTCCAATATCTTTCGTACAACTGCAGCCTCTTTAAGGATTGCCAACTAACCCCTATATCTTGGTATACCATCTACACCCATCACAAAATCTGGTATCTCTCCATTCCAAGCTCTTTCTTTGATCTTTTGAAATTCCTCATTTGTAGTCTATTCTTGGTCTAACCTAATTTCATCCACCAAAGTCAGTTGTGTCAATAATTGGCACACTTGTGTAACCAATCCTTCCATACACACATGCAGGTCTAAATTTCTTAGTTTCTCAAACAATTCTTTCCTATGAGTAGGCATATAGGTCATGCTACTCCATGACTTCCTACTCATTCCATGAGCCACTATGTTGGCTTTCCCAAGGTGGTAATGAATTTCCAAATCATAATCCTTCAATAGTTCTAACCATCGCCTCTACCTTATATTTGATTCCTTCTAGGTGAAAATACACTTCAACCTCTTATGATTTGTGTAAATATCACACTTCGCACCATACAAGAAATGTCTCCATATATTCAATGCAAACACCACTCCCTCCAACTCTATATCATGCGTTAGGTAATTCTGCTGATGTAGCCTTAACTGTCTTGAAGAATATGCTATCACATTGTCACTCTACATCAACACACATCCAAGTCTATTTTTTGAAGCATCAGTATACATAACGAATCCTCCCTGACCCGATGGCACTATCAAAATTGGTGCTTCCACCAAATGTTGCCTCAATTCCTAGAATGCTTCCTCACATCGATCAATCCAATCAAACTTACTTCCTTTCCAGGTCAATCTAGTCAAAGGGACAGCAATTGTGGAAAACCCTTCCACAAATCTCCTATAATAACCTACCAAACCCTAATAACTCCTCACTTCTGTCACATTAGTTGGTCTTGGCCAGTTCACTACTGCCTCTATCTTGTGAGGATCCACTAAAATTCTATCTCCTAAGACCACATGCCTCAGAAATGCCACACTATTCATCCAGAAGTCATATTTCTTTAGTTTTGCATACAATTTCTCTTCCTTTAGCTTTTGCAATACAATCCTCAAATAGTGCTTATGTTCTTCCTTACTCTTTGAATTGATCAGAATATCATCTATAAACACCACTATGAATTGATCCTAATATGGCCTAAATACTCAGTTCATCAAATCCATAAAAACTGTAAGGGCATTCGTCAAACCAAAGGGCATCACGAAAAATTTGTAATGTCCATACCTCATCCAAAAGGCCATCTTAGACACATCTGTAGTCTTAATCCTAATCTGGTGATGACCTGATTACAAATCAATTTTTGAAAATGTTCTAGCCCCTTGCAATTGATCTAATAAATCATCAATACGGGGTAAGGGATACTTGTTCTTTATGGTCACCTTATTAAGTCCTTGTAATTAATGCACAACCTCAAACTTCCATCTTTCTTCTTCACAAATATTACTAGAGTTCCACAAGGAGATGCGCTAGGGCTAATAAACCCCTTTTCCATCAAATATTGTAGTTACACTTTTAGCTCCGTCATCTCCACTGGCACATATGATATGAAGCTCTTAATATTGGCCTAGCTCTAAGCTAAAGATCAATTGTGAACTTTACTTCTCTTTTTGGGGGTAGCCCTAGTAATTCATTTGGAAATACATCTAGGAATTCCCTTACTACAGGCATCTCCTTCACTAGCCTATGCTCCAAATGAGCACCCGCAACAGACACTAAATATGCTTCGCATCCCTTCCCTACAAGGCTTATGGCTCTCATTGCTGATATAAGTTTATGCACCTCCCCTTTTGGTAAACTCTTAAAGATAATTTTCACCTAATCTGGGGTTATCAAAGTCACCTATTTAGTTTTACTAATCATCCTAGCCTCATACAACACATAAATCATTATTAAATTCATGGATTATATTTATCACATCTTTAACTAAGTAAACAACCCTAAATTTCACATATTTCATGAAATTAATTTGGGTTTTTCATTCTAATATTATTTCCCCTTAATGTTACACGAAGTTTTCATTCAAACATCTCAATTCAACCCCCTTTTCTAGGGTTCAATGTCACCTACGAATTTCATCTTCAATGGTAACCCTAATTGCACAAATCCTTAATTAGTATCTCTTGCATCATAAAGCTCTTATAATTCATGATTTACCATATCAAAATAAATAAAAAGAATGAAATTAAACTCAACCTTTTGCCTTGGAAACATCAACAATATTGTTGTCCACTTCCAACCAATTTTGCCAACTTGATTTTAATGAATACTTGATGAAAATCTTGCTACCTTTTTGTTTTGATTGGAGGAAATTTTTATTGGAGAATTTGGGGAATGAATTCACGTTGAGATGGGGAGAAGAGGGTTGTTTACATGGAGTGCCTTGTTGTTGGCGTGAACTTCGTTCTATACAACTTGCGTTAACTCTATTGTTAGAATTTTTGGACAGCTTGCAACCCACGCATAGCAAATTTAGAATGCAGCTTGCATACATAATGTTTTAGGTAATTGGAAAACTATTGGACTCATTCGATTGAGTATAAACCTAATGTAAATTTTGATAGCAATATATGTTAATTAATTCACATTATTTATATCTCATATAAACTAAATTTTCATGCAATTAAATTATCATCTTAGATAAAAATATAAACACCCTTGATCATACTTATATTGGACAACAACTTGATCATTAATTAACTTTCAAATTTCATCATCAATTTAACACTCAAATTTCCCATTATCGCTCTTTGCACTATAATCAACTTAGAAGTAAGTTTTAGTATAAATTTAGGCTTATTCATTGAAAGTGGTCAAAATAAAAGTTGTATATTTTGTTTTTATCTTTCTGATGAATTAATAATCATCAAATTCTGAGTTCATATAAAAACATTATAGCCAAAACATTATAACTGTCTCTAATTCAAAAAGTGTCGCCTTATGGCACCCACGACTCAAAATATAAGCTGAACTTGGAAAACTAGTCAACATTAAAGTTTTAGCCAGTGAACTTATCTGAACAATACAAAAGGAATCACCCAATTCTGAGTTTGCATAAAAAAGGTTATGCTTAAAATATGAAAAATACTCAAGTAGAATGAAATTTTCAGAGATCAAGTTAAATTTCATTCCCAAAATCATATTAAATTTCTTAATTTACATCATTAATCTATAGGTCTGATCTTCATGCTAATCGCTCCTAATCATGTGTAAATTAAATAACAATTAGACACCAAATCAATGAACTAAAATTTTGAGTTCATATAACAATCTCATGAATCATATAATAATTTGGCAACAATTTGATTAGTTTTGTCCACATCAATTTAACCTTCTTTCCTAGCAATCCTCATGAAAGGAAACTACCATCATAAATCAATCAATTTAATTGCTATCATCATCAAGTAAAAGAAAATTTTTTTAACTCAATAATGCAAAGAAAAATACAATTTACCTCAAATCCTGGGATGTCACAACTGGCCTACAGTTTTCCTAGCGCTTCAGGTTTGCCTTGCCAGGTTGTTTGCCGAGGCACCTTCTATTTTTCTACGACTGCATGTTTTCCAAGTGCATGTTGCTAGAGAGTCTCAGGTGACTGCCAAGTGGCTAGGGTATTTAACTATGACACTACAAGTGGTATTGATAGGCGGCCGCCATTCGATTGCCAATGTCGAGTGACTTAAGGTCTTTGTTGGAGCCCCGTAGGTGAACGCTACAAGCAGCTGGCAATCAATTGCAACTATAGGCCAATGTGCCAGATGGCTAGGAATTGGCACACATTTGTACTTAGAGTTTTTCTACACTTTTATAAATTCATTAGCTTTTTAACACTTACATCATTGCCTTTATGGCTTTGTTAATCATCAAAATAATAATATCTTAGTTAATTGCAAGTTGGAGCATTACACTAAGGACCAAATTTTTTGCATGTATTTGGATGTTGAAATTCATTTAATGCCCCTCAATGTGACATGGCTCCCTTCTCAAAGCTTACAAATATAAGTTGTTTTTGATGAATTCAAGATCTTTGAAGCTTCATTTATTGTGCATTAAGTGTATCCTCAAGAACATTCAAGTTTACAACTCTCCAAAGCTAAAGCATTCACTACACTAAAAAGCAATCAAGAACAATCAATCTTTAACTCAAGGAGCTGAATCTTCTTTGGGCTTATTAGGTATTTCTATTTAATTTGTTTCAGAATTTTTTAATGATTCAACCTATTATAAATACAAATTCTATATAACTATAATCCAGTACTTGTGGATTAGTTTTATAGCAAAGGATGTGTATTTTTGAGATTATTGTGTAAAAGTTAATGAACTCAATAAAACCAATAGTGTATCAGTGTTTCACTTGAGGTTAGCGAAATTTTAGATATAAACTTGAGGTTATCCTGAACCGCTATATTTATCCTGCTTGTTTGCTTTTATTTCTATATTCTTTCTCTTTATCTTTGTTTAGAACTACCATATTGAAGTATGCTAAAATCTAACAAAGTCTATTAAAGTTGATTAAAGTTCAACATTATTTCATAAACTTTAATATGCTTATATTAAATTAAATTTTATTAATCTTTTATAGGCTTTAACTTGCTTACATAGTCTATTAAAGTTAGCTAAAGTTTGGTCAAGCTTGTTAATAATTCACTACTTTATATTGTACAATTAACATGTGATAAAAGCACATTTAAGCTCATTAAAGTCAATGATAGATCATTAAATAAAAATTAATAGATTTTTAAAGAATTTAAAATAACTATTCAATTGCATTTATGCCATATTTTTTTCCTACACATCTATTTTATTATTAATATTTATATAAAATTAAAAAATATTCTACATGAACTCAAAAATTACTCATTTAAAAAATTCTAAAGTTGTCTTATTATATATGGGGGTGTGTGTGTGTGTGTGTGTCTATATATATGTATATATAAACATGTTGTATTAGACACACCGTCCTATCATCCCAACCATGGCAAAACTACATGTTGAGATCCAGCGTTTTGAGCTACAAGCATCGATTAATTAAGAGGTAGGTTCATTGAAACTAATTAATAGCACACCATCAAGTGGGAACCATGGGCCCCGTAGCTAATACGTAAATAAATTTTTTTATAGATTTGAATTTAAACATCTAAAAAAGATTAGATACATTAGATATATACTCGTTTAATTCATAGAAGTCATAAAAATGGATATTAAAGATGTAATTAATATAAAATATAAAATATAAAAAAAATTTAAATATTTATTTATAATTGAGATAGTGCTCATGAATATTTTGCAATTAGACTTATGTGGACAAGCTCTAGGTTTGGATTAAAAGCCAGTCGAGGATAATTTCGAATTGGGAATTAGAAACCTAGCGATGATAATTAATTTTATGTTAATGGTTGTGCCACCATACTGCATTGTCAAGTGTAAAATAATTTAGCTTGATCTCACTATTTTGGTTAATCTTTGTTGGTCCCGTGGATCCCCAAATTGGATGGGTGTATGGCCAAACTGGAAACCAAATGGTGTGGGGAAAGCAAATGGTTGTGTAAGTGTACATAGTAAAAGGCAATAGATTTACACGAGCACACAACAATAAAAACATAAGTATTATAATGGTTTAGACCCCCTTAGCACCTACTCCACTCTCTAAGGTTTTTCCAACCTTGAGTTCCACTATCTACTGTAGAATCACACTTAGTTTCCCAAGCTAATCAAAGACTCTTACACTGGTTTTACAAGCTCATTAGAAACTCACAATATTGGTTTTCCTTGAGCTCACCAACAACTAATAAAATGATGATTTTTCACAAAGCTCACCACCAACCCATACAATTTAGTAAATCAAGAGCTAACCAGTAATTCTTTCAAATATAAGTATACAAGTGGATGCCTCTCTCTAGGCTAAGGTGTACACACAATTAAAGCTCAAATACAAATGATAAAATAATAAAACACATTACATTATAATGAATTCGAACTCTTTGAAGTAGTATTGATGTGCTCATGAAGCTCCTTGATCTTGGCAGCACCCTAGAGTTAATATACTTTGGAAACTTAAAAGGATTCTTATATTTGATTTGTCTTTGACGCCTAAAACCCTTAAGAATCATGTTTATCTTCAATGAATCTTCTATTTATCCATTTTGGAGAGATTATGGACCCGCTTTAGATTGGTGACCATTGAAGTGGAAAGCACTACTGCAGGCGGCTGAGCCAAGTGCTTGCGCCTAGGCTATATAGTTGGTGGTATACCCAAGCAGCTGTAGTCAGATTTCTGGCAAAACTCCCAAATGCATGTTGCTATCCATTTTCAGGTGATATCGCTGGCGGTATGGGCTCACAGGCAGTAGGCATAGGTGGTAAGGGAATATTAGGTGATAAGCGCTTCTAAAGCTTAAAACGTATCTTTTCTTCCTTCCTTTATTCTTCTAATTTATAAAATCTTTGCAAAATATTATTAAGTTAATTCAAGTCATAAATAAATTTTATAAATCATCAAAACAAAAAACAAAATTCTTAGGATCAAAAATCTTCTCAGCTCTATCCTCGTCCTTAATGAACGTATGTTTGTATCAAACAATTTTTCGTCAAATTCTATCCCTCGTACGAAACCTATTTTCATCGTGAATCTGCGTACCAAAGTTCCACATGGCACCGCTTGGAATAAGGAGTGTTCAAATCTCTTACACATTAACCGAAGTTCAAGCTATAAAAATATCAGATATGCAAACTGTTCGATCGTAAACTTTCTACATTATCTATACCACTGCCGAAGTCCCTTAGTACCTTGAACATCAGAGTTTCCCGCTCTTTTCACATATTTTCTATATTGCAAGATCTTTGTCATCGTGATTCAGGGAGCACTCTGGGGAAGACTCAAACCGCGAGATACTGTGCCATAGATGAATAATCAATCATTCGACGAGAACAACTGAGCTGACAGTGAAGACCGACATATTTTAAAATTTCTGATTTCCCATATTGCTTTTGTGGCCGTGGACAACTTAGCTGTCACTGTCGCTTGCTTGCGCCACGTGGGTCTAAGCCAAAGGCAAGGGTAACGACAGAAACGAAGAGGCTTGCTTAAGGGGGAAAAAACAACCGAAAGAAATTTCGGTGGCGTGGCGGTGTCATGGACAGCACTGGGCAAGCTAGCCTTGACAACTTGTGATGGGATGGGTGGATTTCATTGGACGAGAATTAAAAAATGAAACTCAAAGGTGGCGTTCACGTGCTTTGCTTTGAATGCAACTAGCATTTTAATTAAAATCATTATTCTCATGATGTCATTTTACTTAAAACTTCAACTTAACAGCAAACTAAAATTTTTAAACACTTCATGCATTTTGACTATTACTTTTAAAGAGTTTTTAGCTGTAGATAGAGGATTTATTTGGTTTAATATTTTAGCTTTTCAATTATTAAATAATTAAAGAATAGATGCAACGGGATACATGTAGAAAATGGGATTATTTTTTAAGAAAACAATGGCAAAGCATTAGCTAGGATATTTTATCTTCTAATCTAATAGTTTGAATTTGTATTTTTTATTAAATATTGGTGAAAAAGAAAAAAAAGTAATATGCAACCATCCTTCAAAATATTTTAACTTTTTATTTCTAAACTAACGAAGAAATGCGTGTTTCTATCTCTTTATAATATTGGCCAGTGAAATTGTACCTAACAGCTTACATAGTGAGCAGGCCAGTATATTATGTACTTGAATAAATTATCTAATTTTTCATATTTATGAAAAAGATATATTATTCACATCTTTATTGATATATATTATTTTCATTATAATATTTCATTATCTAAATAATTCTTCATATTAAAGCTAAAATGAAATTAAATTAGTGTAGAGAGACATTAGAGAAGGATGTTAACTTAGAGAAGGCAACGAATAATATTTTGAGAAATGACTTTCTAATTTAAGTAAGAAATATCTATTTTAAAAAATTATATATAATAAGTAATTTTAAAATAAAAGTGAAAGTTAAAAATCAAACTCTTTACTAAAATAAATGAGCTTTAGGAAATTATCTTATTTAATGTCTTTTAAGTCAAGATTTCTCAATCAATCTAATTTGTATCTAACTGATCCTTTCAAATATTTTTTTTACACAATTTAGTCTTACAAAGATTGATTAATTTAGTTAGTTTTGTTTAATAGAATCCTATAATTTTGAAGGGCTTATTTGAGAAGATAAGAAAGGAGGACTTTGTGTTGTTAAAGTTGTTGAACCAAATGATATATATGGCAAACAATAGAGTTTTGAAGATAAGCAACAACATATGAGTGAACATTTGTGGTACTGACAATTGTGTTCCCAAGCATTGCAAAAATAGATATAAATATACAGAGAAACAATTCAAATACAGTAGACAACGTATGCAGAAAATACACCAGCAGGCAAAATCCATTGACGGAAAGAAGACAAGAATGCTTTGAAAGAATAACAATGAAACTTTGAAAAGAAGCCACAAAAAGCATCCATAAGTATGAAGTTCAAGCCTCAATGAGTGATTGAATAAATCTCCTATAGATAAAGTCAGTATTAGAGAGCATCTGCCTAAGAAAGATTAAGACAAATCCTTCCACGGATAAGTCAGATAAATTGCTTATACTTAACATTTGTCCGTAAAACAAAGACGAATTCAGTTTGCAGAAGCAGAGATGATACAAAGTTGAACTCAGACAAATGAAGAGCTAAAATGGAATCAAATTATTCAAGCATTTGTCTCTCATATAAAGTCTATTTGAAATTGAAGAAGATCAAAGAATTTGTCTGTAATCTTTTATAGAAGACATAGAAGACAAAGTAAAAGTGGCACAGCAACTACAAAAGAATAACTTTGTCTATCATCTTCATCTACAAGATTCATCTGTCACTTGCAACAGACAAATTATCAGATGACCACTGAAGAAATGATTTGTCTAATGATTTGTCTATGCTTGAATGATTTGTCGTTTACTTTTAACAAACAATCCATCAGATGAACGACTAAAAAGAGGATTTGTCTATGCCTTGTAACTTCGTCTATCACTTATTATAAATAAATCATCAGACGAACCATTTGGAAGACTTCATTAGTGGCCAGCGACTTGTTAGTCCCTTATACAATAGTAGCTTAAGAGGGGGGTTAATTGAGCTTTAAAACTTTTAGGCCAATTGAAATGATCAAAGTGCTGAATGAATAAGTAAAACAGATTGCAAAACACACAGCACAAGATTTTTATAGTGTTTTGGCCCTTTCTAGGTTCCTACTCTACTTCTTTGAGTTAGTGTCCTCTACTAAACTCAGGTTCCACTAATACCTTAATTAACCTGATCAAATACACGTTGGTTTTACAACAAGTTCACCAACCAACTTACTGGTTTTCCAAGCTAATCAGAAACTTTCACAACTTGTTGGTTTTCCAAAGCTCACTAATAAACTTATATCCTTTCAGCAAGTTCCCTACTTGTTTATCTCAATACATAAACACTAAACACTTTGCTTGTGTTGCCAAATACTAAATCGAAGTATACAGATTAATGCAAAGCTTTGACTTAGGTTGACTTGTACATAAATTCAGAATTCTAAGTAAATAAATAAATAATAAAAGTGAAAGATTCAAACTCCTTAATTAATAAGAGATTTAGAGATTAAGAACTTCTGACAGAGATGTAGGCACTGGAGTTGAACTTCGAGGAAGATTTTGAATGCTCTTCGTATTTTCAGCAATGATCAGTGATATTAAAGAGTTTGTTTTCTTTTGCTTCTGAATCTCTTTTATAGGTTAAGAGAGATTTTTCCGTTGCTGACTTTGGCAGACATTCAAACATTCAAAAACATTTTTCTTTACCTTATATTTTGTCTAACGTCTGACTTTGCTGCATTCTGGTATCAATCTGCTGCTCTATCACTGACTTTTCTCAACGTTCACTTTCTTCATTGGTGTTCCAAAGTTGCTTGTTTAGTTACTCCGAAGAGACGAGTATATAGTTAATGTCTTGAAAGATTTCTGATGACTTGATTTTTTTTTCTTCAGATTCTCCGAAATGATTATAATCCTTCTTACTCGTGACAGTTCTTTGTAGAGAAAAGTTTGAATTTTCTTAACTTTTAATACTTTCAGAAAAGTAATCCGATGCTTTGTTTAATATCTCCAAAGCATGTCTATTTATTCTGAAGTATAATTGAATTCACTCCAAAATGTGATTTACTCTGAAGCATACTTGACAGTTTCGAAGCTTTCTTGATTATCTCTGAAGTATGTTGTAACACTTCCAAAGCCTAAAAAAAATTTCAAAGTGTGCTTGTGACAGCTTCGAAACTCGCTGTGAGGATTCCGACACTTGTCTTGCGTTTTTCCCCAAAGCTTTGCATTTATCTCCAAAGTATGCTATGACACTTTGAAACTTGCATAAAGTTCTCTGTAACAACTCTGAAATGTGTTGTAACAATTCCAAAGCTTTCCATTTTACTCCGAAGTGTGCCTATGAAGACTCTAACACTTTTTAATTTACTTCAAAACTTGTTGTTTTTACTCAGAAACTTATCCGAAGCCTTGGTAGATTTATTCTGAAGCTTACTGTTAGATCTTTGAAACTTGTCTGAATATCTCCAAGCCATGCTACGATAATTCCAAAGCATTAACCATTTTCTCTGAAGTTCATTAAGAAGTCTCCGTAGAAATCCATTTTTCTCCGAAACACGTTAAAATGATTCCAAAATTTCTTCTGTTGGCTTCAAAGCATGTCTTCAATATTTTAGAATTTTTATTTTCTTGATTTAAGTATATGTGAAATTTATAGACTTAATTTTGAAAGAGCATTTACTTTGTGTCATCCTTTTGTCATCACAAAGGTTATTCTCAAATTGAGTGTGAGTTAAATTTTATAACATACTTGAGAACAAATTGTTAGTACCTTAATATTTCACTCATGTCTTTGCTTATCATCAAAATATACTTGGTTAAGAATGTTCTTCATCAAAATCAAGCTAGTTAATATGGTTCAACATTCTCCCCCTTTTCGATGATGATAAAACAGTGAGTGGTATACATTTCAAAACTTGTCTAATAATAAATTTAAAGCAACTTATTTTGCAAATATTTTAGAAAATTTTCAATTGACTAAATTAGTGCAGCTCCCCCTAAGTTGATGCACATTATTTTAGCTGAATTTTATGTAACAAAATTTTTTGTTCTTTGCATATATCATTTTAGTTTACATCACATATCATATTTTCTTCTCCTTTTGTCATAATAAAAAAGGTGGAAACAACCATCAAGAGTTATATATTATCATATGAAAGAAAAAAATGCATATTGATGAGAATGCAAAATGTCATATTTTATTCTCGTAATACTTCATCTTTTGCACCTATTTGATTCCTAAATATACTC
>JAYJMB010004998.1:0-12410 GCA_036873735.1 Pouteria campechiana | reverse complement strand
ACAACGTCCGCACGCTGCCTTCGTCTCGCCGCCGGTTTTGGCCGACCGGCAGGCCAATCGAACCCAGCCAAGGGGTCGGGTACGATTTTACCGCACCTTTTCTCCGTTCTGGTGGCCGGAGCTGGCCTGCCGTCCCCGGACGGGTCGATTTTGCTGGCCACCAAACGGCCGCGCGATCTCGCCAACTAATGGTCGGACGGCTGATCAGAACCGTTCATCGTGATCCTCGCGTCGGTTTGATGTTTCTGAGGTCCCCTCCCGCATCGTGCGATCGACTTGCCGGCCGAAAATGGGTGGTGTTCCACGGGCGTTCACTGTCGTTGGTTGTCTGCGTGACGGGGTGCTGCTGCCGGCGTCGAGCGCTACTGCCGGCCGCCCGCCACCACGTCGTCGACGCTGGAGGGTTATGTCGTCGTCGGGCCTGACGCCGGCGACGCCCGCTCGCCGCCAACGAGGTTGCCATCAATGGGTTGGACACCCTGTTTCGCGTTGGGCACGAACAGGGTGTGTTCTACCGGAATCGCTCGCCGTCATGACGGTGCCGACGCTGCCCACTCGTCGCCATGGTGCAAAACGTTGCAGCGTGCCATGCTAGCGTGTGGGCGTCGCTGGCCCATCCGCGCTGCTGCCGCTGCTCGTCGCCGTCGTGCTGCCGTCGCTCGTCGCTATCGTGCTGCTATCGACCGCCAAAACCGTCGCCGGCGACATTACCCAGCGCCGACGTTGCTACCGACGTCTCCATCGGATGCTCTGTTTGCGGCTGCCAGGAAACAGGGACACCGCGTCCCCTGCTGCCAGCGTGTTTCCCCGTCGCCGATGTCGTCCGCTCTGCCGACAACAGTGTTTGACTCCGCTCGCGGCCGAATTTGCCAGCGTGTTTTCCGGTCGCCGACGTCGTCCGCCCTGCCGACGACGGTGTTCGACTCCGCTCGCGGCCGGATTTGCCAGCGTCATGGTGGCGTCGCCGTCAGCGACATGGTCATTTTCATGCGTGGTATGGTGTTGCTGCCACTCGGCCCGACCCGCCAGCGTCGACTGCAGGACGCTCCACGCCGACAGTGCCGCCTATTCAATCGGAGGTGCCACCTAGTTGCGGTCGTCGGTTGGCGAGGCTGCACCGCGTTGCTGCCATCAGCGTGATCATCCAGCAGTATCGGTTAGCTGGAGGATCCCTGCCGACCGACCCAATCACCCCATTTATTTTATTTCGTGGCCAACACTCCCTATCTCTCACAAGTCTCATGCATTAGTATATAACTCTCTCCCCCTTAGTTCATACGCATTGTTAGGTCCCAAAAATATTTTTTTTGGTCCTAAGTATGATTGCATATTAAGCATAATACGTTTTTATCAACATAAGAAGCAGATTTATATAAAGGGCAACATTCAAACAATTTAATTGAAGCTTTAAAGATATGTAAATAGCTTTCAGGTATGCATCAATCCATTTATCATCAAAATCACATATTAGATGCAAAGGACACCAAACTAATATTCAAACAATTTCATGCATTATAAGAAAAATTCTAATAAACTGATAAACACCATAGTGATAATGCATGATCCTAGTTGGTCCTTATTAGGTCTCTAAGTCTCTAGTGTACGATCACTTGGCCCTTATCTCTTTTAATTTACATGATGCTCATGCATCCTTTTTGTTTATCACTTCCAAGAAACGATTATGAAGTTTAAATGATATAATTAATATGTCTCTTGGGAGAGGTGCTACCCCTTGCATTCTTTGCCATATTTAGAGAAGATGAAATGTAGTATAAAGTCTTAGCTGACAACTATTTTTGGTAGATATAGCATCTTTGTCTTCTTCTTCAAAATAGATTCAGACTAAAGAGAACAACGCAGATTCCAAGTCTGCAAAAAGAATTCAGTTTCTTTATGATAGGGTCAAAAAATTAAAGGGGGAAGTGTTTCATGCCAAATGTAGTACTCCTAACTTTGAACATCTTTTGACCAAGAATTTCATGACTTATATGGAAGACATAGATCACATCAAAAACTTGGAGATGGATTTGGCTAAAGCTTATCAAAGGATTGATGAATTGGATACGGTTGTTAATATTTTGGCCAATAAACTGTTTTATTTTGTTTTGTTTCTTTTAAGTTTTGAATATTTTAGATGTAATATTATAATTGTTTATATTTGGATTTATCTTCAAATGATTAAGTTTTATTCTCAATGGTTTCCAATTTTCTTTACATAGTTTTATATTCATGGTGTTGCGTTATGTTTTATGTTTCATAAGTGCATTCTTATACTAATTCAAGCATTGGATATTTATATGTGATTAAAAGAATACAAATAGTTTTTAAGCATAGTTTATTCTTCATAAATCAAAGGTGAAAATGCATGATCCCATTGGGTCTTATTTGGGTCTCTAAGGTACGAGGATCTATTCCTTGTTTATGCTGCCAATGTATCTCTCTTATCATTTTACCAAGAAGGTGTTTACTGATATTTTAGCCATAGAGTTAACGCATCTCTTGGGAACTGGTTATGACCCTATGTATTCTATGCTTTGTCTATATTAGATAACATCTAGTTGATCAGACGATATATGAAGTTGAGAGGTGGTCAAAGATGGAGCAAGGTAGGGTTGAGGGAAATAACCAGATTTGCTTTTTAAAAAAAGAGATGAAGCATTTGAAG
The DNA here is from genome assembly GCA_036873735.1 of Pouteria campechiana. Classification (NCBI taxonomy): domain Eukaryota; kingdom Viridiplantae; phylum Streptophyta; class Magnoliopsida; order Ericales; family Sapotaceae; genus Pouteria; species Pouteria campechiana. Next base: position 9,745 of record JAYJMB010004998.1, on the reverse strand, counting down.
AAAGAATTGAGATATGCCAAGAAGGCAAATGTTTATTTAGATCTTCTTTTAACTAGCCATTATATAGCTTATAAGGATTTTATGAGTCGAGTTGCAGCTTTGCAGAGGAAATTATTTGAGGCTTAGTAGAGGATTAAGGAGTTAGTGGTAGTTATAGAGGTTTTAAGGAAGTAGATGTTTTCAATTTTCATTTTCTAAGTGGGTTTTTATTATTCTTTTAAGGATTTTGTTCTAGTTTCCTTTTTATGTTGTGTGTTATGACTATGAGTTTTATTTTTGCATCAATTTTGATTCTTTTTAAAGATCAAGCCTTTAATCATCATTATAGAAGGAATGACTAGGAATGAAATTCCGATTTGAGACCTTAAGCTAAGAAGTTTCCCACCAAGCTTAACTATGCCTGTAATGATATCAAAGTTTGATCATTTTAAGGATTAATTAAAGTTTTCAGAATGGTTTAGCACAAGGCAATAAACTCATATCAATTCAAATCCAGGGTGGTTCATTTAGAGGCATCGAGAATATATAGTAATGAAAGTATAATCAAGTTAGACAACTTATCTCTTTTGGCACTTTCTTTCATGAATTTCTCATTTGAGCTCATAAGTGTTGTTGCCAGTGTTAACTAATAATTTAGCTTCTTCTATGAAGTTCTTGATGTTGCATCTAAAGCTTGATATTGTTTGGGATAGAATGTTGATTTTTTCAATCCTTTTCTTGTATCTGGAACTTAAATTTGTTGACTTATTTGCTTGGATTTGTGAGCTAAGAAGAATATTTTGATTTTTCATTATTCTCATTCTTCTTCTATGCTTATGTCAAGCTTTCCTTCGTACAGTTAAGAAATTCTTGCACTTTTTCTTCATTGATAAACTCAAGCAAATATGAACTTGTGTTGATAGTTTATTAGTGCAAAGTATCATCTTAGGCACAATAGGTATGTAGTAAGCAATACAAAGAAGTTTTCATGAATAAACAGGATAAGCATTATGCTTTAATCAATCATTAAGTTATTTGAACTAGCATAGTTGTGAATAGCAGTTAAGCTTTTATGCTAGATCAACTTGGCTTTGTCTTTAATGATTTTGAGCATAATCATTTAGTTTTGTTATTTCACAATTTTTATTCTATTTTTAGACATATGTCTTTTAGGCATTCTTATCTTTAAGTTATTTACTATTTAAATGTTATTTATTTTCTTACTTCCTGATTATCTTTAGAATTTTACTTTATGTTTTTTAGAATTTTATTTATCCTAGTATGAATTCTATATTCTTCTGATGTATATACATGAATAAACAAGATATGTACAGAAAATACTACATACGAGCTCTTATTTCTATCAATACATAGATAAGTTATTATAGATAAAATTTTAAATCCTAACTTCTAACAATGCATAGATAACGTATGCAAGCAAAATTTTAAATGCAAATAATGATACTTAATTAAATAATTTGGGTTTAGGTACCATACCTGCACTTACCTTTTTGTTTCCTATGAGAGTTGCTCCGTTCATCCAATGTCTAGGAACCATTTATCTTTTGAAGGAACTTAGTATTTCATCATGTCTTTATTTTGTTTCTTCAGACCAAGTCTCCTTATTTTTCTTCTTCTTCTTTAGGAGCCTATTTTCTCCTTTCCTTGTTTTCCTGCACTCAAGTTAGTCTCAATAGTAATATAAATAGTGCATGGGTGCAAAGTGTTTTACCCCTTGGGAGTTGTCTTTGGCTTGTCTGAAGATTTCTCATACCAATTTATAGGATAAGACATCTTTGCAAATGTTGGGGCAAAGAGCATATATCGAAATTTCAACATTTTCAATTCTGCTCTTGTGTCATCCTCGCTTATGCCAATATAGATGATTTTTCATAAATAAATATCATTTGGCTATAAGATATATTTCTAATCTCTTCTTCCATTATACATAACTTGATCTATTGAAAATATGTGGAGAGATAGAGTATCCTTTGGAGAACACAGAGGATGACATTATTACGTAAGCAAAATGGATCACTAGAATTATTTATCTAGCCTGCTCTGATACCACTTGTAGAGCCCATAATATGGCTTAAACCAAGAGGGGAGGGGTGAATTGTGTATATAAAAATTCATTGTTTAACTCCTATTGAACCATTTTTCTCTTTTCGTGCTTGTGTGTGGTGTATTATAAAATAAATAATAAAATAGTAAAGTGCATGAAGGATAAAATAAATAAATACACACAAACAACATAATTTTTATATTGGTTCGAGAACCTCGTCCCTACATCTACTCTTCTAAGAGCATAAACTCATTGTGCCATCGGTTCCACTATATCCCATATAATGGAAATATAAATACTGCTCCTAGCACTCTTCAAGATTTCAGCTCTAGGGAGCCTAAACAATGTTCCTAACACTCTTCTTGATTCCAGCTCCAAGGGGCATAAATATAGTGCTCTTAACACTCTTCTGGTCTTCATGAGCTTACCAAGAAACTCTCTAGTTTCTAAGATCACCAGCAAACTTGATAGTTTTCCAAATATCACAACTAACTCTCTAGTTTTCAGATTAACCAAAAACCTAATACACTTTTACAAAGTGTTACAATGAAGCACAGGGGGAGATGAGATCTTTTATAGCTTAACAACATAGAAAGATCTTTCCAAAATGTAAAATCAATGGCCATAAGGATTTGCAAATTAAAGCTCATAAAAGATAAATGATAGTTTAAGCACTTGGCCATGGGTAGAAGGATTTCCATAAGGTTAAGCTCATGTGAAATGTCTTCCTTCACTACCTTTGAATCATCCAACTTATCTCCTTAAATGGATCTTCAGAAACTTGATCGTTGCAGGGGAGAAAGTTGGGATTGATGCAAGAATGACAATAGCTTTGATTGTAGAAGACAGTTATGATTTCTGCTGTTAGAGTGCATGCCTTCTGATTTGTCTTGAACTACTGCATCACCATTCATTTATAGAGAGGAAGATAAGCTGTTGTTAAAATGTCTTTGTCTCATTTTGACTTAACACAATTGGAAAACCTGTAGCACTACTTATTGTCAAAAATGGTGACTAAATAATGTCTACAAAATGAAAGCATGAGTGCAAATGCCTTAGATGCAAGTCACATAAATCAATTAATCTTGGATAAGTCATAACCCTTCTCTGTCGGCATTTGTCTATCATAAGTTGTAAATAAATTCTCCCATGAGTTTTATCTATCAGTCAATTCTTCTTAAATGTGATTTGTCTGTAGTAACAAACAAATTCTGACACTATAGACAAAGTCTATCTATTCTATAGATAAACTTTGCTTTGTCTTACTCGAACAAATGAAGTATGATGTTCTTCTTTTGTTCCACGCTCGTCTATAGAAAGCAACATGTGTAGACGAAGTCAAAGTAGATTGTCTTAGACAAATTAAGCTCTACACTTTATCTATAGATTTGTCTGTAGTAAGTTGTAGACAAATGTGTTTGTGCATTAAAGTTCACTTTGTCCAAGCAGCCACTTTGTCTATGCAGCTGTGTCTATGCTCATTGTGCTTCTTCTACTTTGTCTTCCACTTCATCTTCCACTTTGTCTGTAGTAAATAACAGTTGAATTTGATCCCATAGACGAAGTCAAATTTCATTTTCTACATATTTCGAGCAAAAGATGGAGTTTATCTCTGCAACTTCTTTCTTAATTCATTCTTGATTTATCTGTCTTTACTCAGGAGAAGTTTCTTTAGCTTTGTCTTTACACCTTATTATCTTTAGATGAATCCATTCATCTAGCTATGTTGGTCAAACAGAGTTTCTTCCCTTTGTGCATAGTTATCCATGTGACCATTTCAATGTTCTTTCTTCTTTCCATATTTGTCATAATTCTTAAGATTTCTCCTTCTTGCTTTGACTCAAACAAACTTTGGCAAATTGATCATTTGAATTTCTTGAACAACGTTATGCTTCCTGACTATGGCTTCATCGTCAATTGTCTTTGTCATTGCATTTATCTATGGAAGTTTTTCTTTGGGTTTACCAGACAAAGTAAGCTCATTGTAGCTCGTCTTTGAAACATTATTTTCTTCTTCCTCTTCTTCCATGGTCTTTAGCAATTTAATACCTTTGGAATGTAGCAAATAGTTGCAACAGTTGATTGCAGATGATTGTGATCCTGCACTTAGAAGTTTTCTGCACTTGCTACATTGTTAGCTCTGAATATATATTAGTTTAATGAAACATATTTATCCTTGTAATTTTCACATGTTGTGGAGTAAGGATAACATTCATTTTCATTCAAGCACTTAATATGATATCTCAATAAAGGATAGTGCTAAATATAATTCAACAAATTAACATATTAAAGAATGACAACTGAGGTTAAGCGCACGTGAAGTAAAATATGTATGCTTGTATAATTAAACATTCATGATTATTTATACATTTCACATTATCAATCAAATCATAATTATGCATATGATTGTTGACAATTTAAGCACACATATTATTTTATCTTAATACAAGTTTTATTATCATCAAAATCATATATAATATCCTAACACTTGGGACTACAAGTAAAGCAGATAAAGAAAGAAAATTTCATCCACCAAGCTAAATACACAAAGGAACCGCTAAAGAAATTCAATCTTGAAGATGGAAGATGGAACCCCAATGAGCACTTCCATCAAATTTGACAAGAATGAAAAAGGTAAATCTATTTGCCAAAAACTTATAGAAGTATAATAGGATCTCTATTGTATCTCACTACTAGTAGGCCAAATATTATGTTTAGTATATGTATGTGTGCTAGATTCCCGTTAGATCCTAAAGAATCACATCTTATTGTTGTTAAAAGAATCTTTAGATACCAGTTAGACACTCCAAATCTCAGTTTATGCTATCCAAAAAATTTAGACTTTTAATTCATTGGGGACTCTGATGCTGACTTCACTGGATATAGACTAGATAGAAGGAATACCTTAAGAACTTATTAATTTCTTGGAAACATAATCATATCATGGTTCTCCAGGAAGCAGACATCTGTTGCATTGTCAATCGCCAAAGCTGAATATGTTATAGCTAGAAGTTGTTATGCACGGATTCTTTAGATAAAACAGTGACTTAGAGATTATGGTTTAAAATTTTCTAATACTACCATCAGATGTAATAATGCCATCGCTATAAATTTGACCAAGAATTCTGTTATGCATTCTAGATCTAAGCATATAGAAATCAGGCAGAATTTTATTAGAGATCATGTTTAGAATTACAATGTTTGCTTAGAATACGGACCAACTGAAAAATAGTTAGCAGATATCTCAACTAAACCACTCTTAGATAAGAGATTATGTTTGATTAGAAGGGAACTAGGAGTGATTGATCCATTTGCATAATGAAAACATCCTGATTGTCATTTTATACTTTATATGATTTAAAAGAATATGTTAAATACTGAATGTCATAAATGTGGGTATGCACTTGATTAGCTCATAACATATCATATTTTTATATTTAAATTCACATGTTTAAGATCCCATTTTAGTGTGTTTTCAGTGGTTTACATTTACATTTAAGTGAATATTGCACTTAACAGAGTTTGTTTTATTGCAAACATAAAAATCTATAAAATGAAACTAAAGATTATAAAAGTCATTACTTTAAAGAAATTTTTGGGATTGATGGAGGTAGATTTGGAAAATGCATTCAACATGAAAGTTTTAGATTTTGTTCTTAACTTAAATCATCAATAATCACATAATTTTGAGTTTATATGAGAATGTTATGGCAAAAATAGTATATCTCTAGAGCTTCACATTCGTCTGTTAATTCATCTGATAGAAGGCGTCACTTTGAGGCCCCACGAATCATAGAATATAGATGATTCAAGAAAAGTTATCAACATGAAAGTTGTAGCTCTTAAAATTTTCTATCCAATTCAAAAAGAATCATGTAATTCCGAGTTCTTGTAAGAAAGTTATTATCAGAATACTAAAACTGACTCCAGAACTACTTTATCTGTCATAGGTAGAGATTTTTATCTATAGGAAGCAGAACTTTGTCTATAGACTAACCATAGACAAAGTAGATTTGTCTAAGACAAATTCCAACAAGCAGAACTTTATCTATAGACTAACCATAGACAAAGCAGATTTGTCTGAGACAAAGTAGATTTGTCTATAGCAAGCCTACTTTGCCTATAAACTAACCATAGACAAAGTAGATTTTTCTGAGACAAAGTAGATTCGGCTGTAGCAAGGCTACTTTGTCTATAGACTAACCAGAGATAAATTTTACAATCTAGAGATGTAAGAAATAAATTGGGATGAAATAGAAGTGCTATACATGAAGATTTTAGATATGATGGATGTACTTTTGCATTCCAAACTAAGATTTCAGAAATTAACAATGTGTTTAAATTACTTTTAGTAGTTGGGTGCCACAATACCCAACCATTGGAATTATCTTTGGAAGTTGATTTTTCTGTATAAGGGTTGCTACAATTTTTAGAAGTCAGAGACATCAAATTGAAGGTTAATTTTTAGGCATTTTTTAGAAGCTATGTTTGGAAACCAGGATGTGCAGCAACTCAATTTATTTTGGAAGATAGAGTTATTCTTAGAAGCAAATCTTTGTGCGTAAAGAAATTGCAAACATAGAGGAGTTCTACTAAAACCCTACTACTTGGGTTATTTAAGGATGTCCAAACCAAATTTTAAGGAGATGAAGATAGTTCAACATAGCGAGTTAGACAAGGAGAATAGCTTACGGCAAGAAGATCATTAAAGAAAGCTGCTACAACTTTCATATTCTGATTTTATTTTCTTTCTAGTTCATCTTTTGTTTTTGAATCAACATTCAAACTTGCATTATGATGGTGTTTATCAATTACGCTATTGGTTTTAATTTAATTACAATGTTCTAAATTTCTTTTATCTATGGTTAAATAGATCCTAGCAATGAAGCTTGTGTTGATGTTTGATTTTTGAGTTTGATTATCTTCTTCCTCATTGTTTCTTCTTTTCTATGCTTAATGCATGCATGTGCTTAGCTACCATGTGCATGAACTAAGATTTCTAATTCATACTCGAGAAAGATAAATTAGGAATAAACTCTTGAATTGAAGAACATATGATGCAATGAAATCTAGAGATAGCCATTGTACATGTGCAATCCGTGTGAATATGACCTTGCGGGTGCATATATTATACTTGGATGCTTAAGCTAAATGGGTTTATCAATTTGGATTTACATAGAGACATAGTAAATCACTTTAATAGACACACCTATCATAACACTTGGGAAAGGGTGGTAGATACTTTAGTGTATCCAGTTGACAATGAGAGAAATGATAATTTACTCAATTAATTCATCAATACAAGTGGATTTTCTAGGTGAAGTTGAATCCCTAGATATTTCTATTAATAGTTTTTATTTTGTTCTCACAATTTGTCAACTTCATTATTTTTTTCAGATTTAGTTCTTATATCATCTACTAAAATTTATTCAATCAAATATTACTGATTTGATACAAGGTTGGTACTTAGTATGTAACAACCTACTTCCTTGTGGGAATGATACTCCACTCACCTCATCTATATTACTCGCGATCGTGTATACTTGCACAAGACCCAATAGCTCTATCAATTAAAACATTTCAGACATAGGTTTTTTTTCTTAGTTACTCATGTCTGAAATCACATTTACAAACATAACTATTCATATCCTAAACCATATTTGGACTTTGCTCAATCTCACTTTCAAACACAATCCTTCATGTCCGAAAAGATGTTTTCAAACTTTTCGCTGGCATTTTTATCTATTAACTAAGCTTAGCAAACATTTATTACAAAATTTGTTGAAAATCTACTAGAATCTCGTAGAAACCCTTTTTCAACTGATTTATTATTAGCAATAATAATTATTTAACTCATCTTCATCCTCTCGCTATCAATGTAAAATTGAAAACCAGAAAAATTCCATTTGTGCAGTAGAGGTCATGAGCAAAGAAATTGAAAAAAAGATGAATGTAGAAGACAACTCATTGAAGGGAAGAAAAGTGGATAGAGTAGTGGTTATGATGTTTTAGATTAGAGATAGTTCTTTTGATGAATTTACTAGATCTCATGGTGTTTCTGAAGAAGAAGAAAAGAGCCTAAATGAAGATCTACAAGAAATATCATATTCTTTGGAGATTACAAGAACCATCTTAATAGGAGTCCTAAGGTCAAACTTCCTAGGTTACCACCTTTTGTGGCCTAGGATTTGAAGGGAGAAGCAGCACTAGAGGCAATCTTCTTCTCCCCCATCCAAAACTTTGGCTCCTCCAACATGACATTCCAAACATAATAGACGCATGCTTATGCATGATTCCAAATGCTTCAAAGGATCATAATCAAGGTCTACCACAATCTCTCCAATCCCACCTTTTCTTCTATCCATCCCATGCCTGCTACACCTTTGTCAATATTAGTCTAGCACTCTATGTGTACTGATATAACTTTAATTGTATCTTTGTTTGTAACTCTATTTGTACTGAAATGAAATGAAATAAAGTTTTCTTTATTAATTTTGAGTATTTTACTATCTATCTTGGATGCTTTTTCATATACCTTTTTGATAATGACAAAAAGGGGGAGAAATATTCATATAATTATGAAAGTATATGATATGGAAAGTTGTTATATGTATGGCATAAATAGTCAGAATCTAGTGCACCCATTTAGGGGTAGGAAGCACTAAATCAGGGGAAGTTATATTATGTTATATATATATATAATTATTCAAAATTAGTTCCCATGTACATTCATATGTTATACGTCTAAAAGGGAATTCATTTAGATATTTTTTCATCATCAAAAAGGGGGAGATTGTTGAACTAAAACTCTTTACTAGGTGTGTTTTGATGATGAACATAGCTAACCATATAAGTTTTGATGATGAGCAAAAGCACATGAGTGAAATTTTAAGGTACCGATCTTTATTTCCCAAGTGTGTAGTAGTAATAGAAGATATATCAGGGAAATAGCATAAGTGGACAGCACATGCAAAACTACATCAGAGACAGGATCCACAAATATATGAAGAAGAAAACATAAATGATCAAATAAGAAAGAATGACATTGAAACTTTAAAGAAATGGTGGGTAAAAATACTTATAAACATGTATCAAGAACACTATTGAAGTCTCTTAGACTTGTCATCAAAGTCAAACAAACATCAAGGCTTCAAAATGAAGAAAAATCTAAGTTCTACAATCAAGCAAAGAAACAAAAACTGAAGAAGCAAGTTCAGACATCACATAACCAATTCCAGACATAGAATAAGACCCAAACATTGCTGAACAAGAAGCCAAGACATGGAACTACAATTATCTTGACATAGTCAGGATCAAGTTGTGCAACAAAATGCAACTAGTACCAATCCAAGTCTAAAAACTTAAAACCAGACATGGCGAAGCATTTCCCGACATGGTGACTCACCTTAAGACATGATCGAACACGATGTTGCAAGTTGAATGGTTCATCCAAGTCTGAAATAATAATTTCAGACATGGTTACTTAAATTCAAACATTGTAAATCATTTCCAAACATGTAAGAAAGAGTCAGTTGTAAAACAAGCACCAGTTCAAGTCCAAAATTTAATTCCAGATATTACTATTAAACCTAGACATGATAGTTCATTTTAAGACATAGATAAATGATGAGAATGCAAAATGTCATATTTTATTCTCCTAATACTTCATCTTTTGTACCTAATACTTCATCTTTTGCACCT
>JAYJMB010004996.1:0-12411 GCA_036873735.1 Pouteria campechiana | reverse complement strand
TTGGACTTGGCCATATAAGGATCATAGCAAAAGAGAAGTGTGTTGGATACACACAAGGTAAGCAGGTTTATTTGCTTTTAAGTACTTCTATTGAAATTTGGATTCTTTATTATTGATAATGTTCAATTGTATTATGAGTTAATTTTGGAATAAAGTTAGCATGTTATACTTTAGACATGTGCAAATCAAATAGATTATGTAGTGAGAAGTTTGGAAAGAAGAAGAATTAAGTATGAATGAAAGAAATGAATACAATTGGGAAGTAATTTAGTGCATGTGAAGTATTATGAACTTCAACAAAGGTTATGAACTCACTACATGAGATAAATGGGATAGTATTGTTTGTCGAAGCATTTTGATAGATAGGTGGGATTAATAGATTAGAATAAAGGTTAAACAAAGTAAATCGAGAGGAAATTAAAGTGATTAAACAAGAGACATTGGGAATGAGGCAATTGGATAAGTTTTCATGAAGAACAGGTGGGCTGTAGGGAAGTTGGTCCTTTGTCGCGATAAGACATTGCTCTACGCAGCAAGGAATGTCCCTGTAGTGGTAAGATGCCCCTGTGAATACTAAAATTTGATACACAGTCTCCTTGCTATGGCAAAGCAATCCTCTAGACATTGCCCTGCTGCGGCAAGACATGGCTTTGCCATGGCAAGCTTTCCCTATAAATAGTAAAAAAAAATTATGTTGTGGCCCTGCCACGGCAAGGTGTTACCGTGAACAGTAACTTTGGAAAAATTTTGGTACAATTTAGGTATTTTTATGATATTTCTATTAATTAAAGGTATATTTTATGGGAATAATTTTGCAAAAATTCAAAAAATAATGAAGACATAAGTGTTATAATGTCCTAATAATCAATGGCTTAGTATAAGAACTCATTTAGTAAAATATGTATATTTGAAAGTGATGTCTTAACTAAGTATGCAAGTGAGTTTGGTTACCTAGTTGAGAATTGAAGATATGTTTAGATAATTATGATTATATGGTAGACATTAAATGTCATAAGTTTTGTAATATTAGGTTTGAAAGTTTAATGGAAGTATTATATAGTTTGGAGTCATTTGAGTAAGAATTTCATATTCGCCATGCATGAATTATAGGAAATTGGGTTTGGACACCTATCGAGATGACCATTTTGTTATTGGGATCGCCCTCTGCCTCACTTGGTGAAGAGGTCTGATCAACCTATTGTTTATAAGACTCCTCTGAATACTTAGTAGGTGTAAATGAGAAACCTATGACCCCTGAGTTGCAGTGAGGGTGAGATATTTTAAGTCTCATAACATTCATAATCAGGGTAGTAGAAAAAACTAGAGTACACTAAAGTTGTAAGAAAGATGAGTCCATTTGATTGTGATATTGTGTATTTGGTTTGATTGATGGCCTCCCGAATATGGTACTAATTGTTTGCAACCAAAATATAGTGAATGATTGGAAATGAAAGCAATGCATTAGAAAGAAAGTGGATTTAAATGTGAATAGATATATTCAGATATAATAGACATCTTAGTAGATTTTTATTTAGAAATGTTGTTGCTAATTGTATTCAATCCATGATATATTATGAGCATATGAATCTTATTACATACATTCTATGATTTAAGTATTGATTTAATTTATACCTACTTGCTGAGTTACTTGAACTCGCTCTATTTAATTATGTTTTAGTTGACAGGCCAGAAGATGGAACCCAACGAGGGGTTGGAGTTCAGGAGAGGGATAAACCATGATAATTAGGATTTCTTATCTTTTTGATATATTTTGGAATGTATAAAAAGTGCGATTTATTTAGTATGTTAACGGCGTAAATAATGTAAATTTAAGTGTGTGAAGTGTTTTAAGTTGCATGTCATTATTTTCGTAGAAGCAAAGATGATTTCCATACACTTTACCTTTATAATGCGACTATAATTCTGGGCACATGTGGGTGTTTGTGAATGTTTATAGAGGTTAAGAGGACAAGTTAAGGGGAGATCTAACAGAGATTCCTCCTGTTCCTGCCTAAGTAACGCCTCAAAAAGCAGGTTGTTTCAGAGTATTATCAGAGCGTGTATGTCTGATACATAGAAGAATAGTTGAGATAAGTCCTAGAATTGTAATGGTAAGGTTGCTGGAAGTCAATGATAGAATGACACGCATAGTTTTAATTTACATGGGGGAATGTTAGTATAATATGCAATTTGAATTTTTACGTTGATAAGTTAAATTGATATCTTAACATCATGATGTTATATGATCCAATACTTTTTCTTATACAGTCATAGCACCAAGGAAGAGAGTGGACAAAGGTAAAGTCCCCATAATAGACGAGGAGTTGCCGAGAAGAACTGCCCAGACTTGAGCGATGGGGGTTATTATTAGGGGAACTCAAACAGAAGCATCCAAGGCAAATGAAATGCCAGGATTGACCCAAAATGAAGTTAAAGGAGGAGTAGTTGAACTTGAGGAAGGCCAAGGGGCAGAACTTGCCAGAGCAGATAGGTCAAGCACTGCGATTCTTGGTGTTGATGCAGTTCTACCTACGCCGCCAATGACTGGTGTTGATGCAGTTCCACCTATGCCGCCAATGACTCAGGAGTTGGGCGCTATGATGACAATGATAGCGGGTATTGCCCGGACATTACAAGAAATATTCCAAACTCAAAAGAGCCAAGTAGAGGAGCCTCAATCAATGGCGAGGCCTCGGCCAAGGCCATTAAATGTAGAGCTAAAAATGGTGTAGCCATCCTAAAGACAACCAGGAATAGGTCTAAATATGAAAGCCTTCCAAAGTATGAAACCTCCGACTTTAAAGGACAAAAGGGACTATTGTGTGGTAAATGAATGGCTGACTAGTATGGAAAAAGCATTTGCATATATGGAATGCCTAGAAGAGCATAAAGTATTATATGGGATTTACCAGCTGGAGGGTGAGGCAGAGAAGTGGTGGCATGCTGAAAAATTGACAGTAATTGGAAATGGTGTAGGAATGACATGGACTGATTTTAGAGAAAGATTACTTTGTAAGTATTTGCTAGGTAGTGAAAAGCCTAAGCGAGCTACTGAATTCTAACATTATTGCAGGGCAAGAGAACTATAGAAGAATATGATGACAGTTTAAATCTTTGACACGATTTGTGCCATGGGCCTGAATGGATTTACTTGAACCAGCTCAGAAATTTCAGGAAGGGTTATGATTGGATATCTGGGAGAAGTTAGCTTTGCTCATGCTAAGTCTATACGAGGATATCTTAGAGCGTCCTCATCTTGTAGAACGTGAAGCAGAGGAACAATCTAAATTTAGGGAGAGGAGATGCATGAGAGCAACCAAGTAGGGGCGATGAATCAGGTAAAAAACTGAGCAGAGTGGTAGTGTACTATTTGAGAAAATTTTTAATTATTGTAAGAAGCCAAGACATTTAAAATTTGACTATCCAGTACTGTTAAAGAAACCAGAAAGAAGGCTGACCAGATCGACTCGAGGGTAGACAAAAGAAATTAGTCAAGGGTCGAGCCAGCCACGAGATGTGGGACAGTGAAGGCCACTCACTTGTTTTGCATGTGGCGAGACTGGTCATATTAGATGGAATTGTCCTAATCAAGAAAGGAATGAAAGTGTAACTTCTCGAGCTCCATCTCAGCCTAAACATGGTGGGGGTCAAATGCGAGGTAGAGGTTGAGGACCTAATGCAGTCCCTGGGCGACAAAATAAACAATGTAGTACAGGCGACCAATGCACAGGAAGCTCAGACCATGGACCACGTAATTGCTAGTAATCTTTTTATGTGCAATTACACAACATATGTTTTGTTTGATCTGGGTGCTTCTTAGTCTTTTATCTTTATTAATTTGTAAATAGAATTGGGTTGTCTAAATACCCAATGTATCCTGTGATAGAAGTATCCACTCCCTTGAAAGTAGTTAGTATTGCTACAAAAATATATTATGAAATACCTATAGTGATTGAGAGTAGATAATTTTATGTTGACTTAATTGTCTTGAATATGGAAGGTTTGGATATTATATTGGGTATGAATTGGCTAACCAAGTATGAAGCTAAAGTTGAGTGCAAAACCAAGCAGATAACTTTGAAGACCCTTGATAAGGTAGAAATTACCTTTAGAAGTTCACCTAAGGGAAAGCACCTAAGCTTGTATTAGATATGAAAGCTCTTAGCCTAGTATGGAACAGGTGTGAAGCATTTTTAGTTTCAGCTATCGACATCCATTCTGAACATTGACTATTGGAGGATATACCAGTAGTACAAGATTTTCCAGACGTGTTCCCCGGTGAATTGTTTGGATTACCTCCTGAACGAGAAATAGAGTTTTGTATTGATCTCCAACTTGGAGCGGAGCCAATGTCTAAGGCCCCATATAGGATGGCACTAGTTGAATTGGTAGAGTTAAAAGTACAGTTGCAGGACTTAATGGACAAGGAATATATTCATCCTAGTGTGTCGCTATGGGTTGCACCAGTGTTGTTTGTTAAGAAGAAAGATGGGAGTCTTTGGCTATGCATTGATTATCGAGAACTGAATAAAGTCACTATGAAGAATAAATATCCATTGCTCAAGATAGATGATCTATTAGATCAGTTGCAAGGAGCTACAGTATTCTCAAAGATTGATTTATAGTCAGGGTATCATCAATTTAAAGTTAAGTCTATAGATGTTCAGAAGACTACATTCAAGACACGATATGGGCATTATGAGTTTCTAGTAATGCCATTTGGATTAACGAATGCTCCAGCTATCTTCATGGATTTAATGAATAAGGTATTCAGACCCCTACTTGGATCAATTTGTAATTATTTTTATTGATGATATTTTGATCTATTCAAGAGACGAAGAGAGTCATGAATCACATCTAAGAATGACTTTGCAGAAACTCAGAGAAAAAAACCTTTATGCAAAATTGAAGTGTGATTTTTGGATTAATAGTGTAGCTTTTCTAGTTTATGTGATTTTAGGAGATAGCATATCTGTAGATCGTCATAAAATAGACTGTAGTGAATTGGCCTAGACCAAGCACCATGACTGAGATCAGGAGTTTTCTGAGATTAGCTGGGTATATTATCGGAAATTTGTTGAAGGATTCTCCATGATTGCTTTGCCACTAACTTAGTTGACTTGTAAAGGAGTTTCATTTGAATGGAATGGGAAGTGTGAAACTTCTTGCAATTCCATCAGGCTAAGGCAGATTTATGATATATAGTGATGCATTCAAGAAAGGATTAGGTCATATTCTGATGCAAAATGGCAATTTGATCGCTTATGCTTCACGTCAGTTATGACCTCACGAGCGTAACTATCCAACCCATGATTTGGAGTTGGTAGGAGTAGCGTTTGCTTAAAAAATATGGAGACGCTACCTTTATGGGGAAAAATATGATGTATACATAGATCATAAAAGTTTAAAATACATTTTTACTCAGAAAGAGTTGAATTTGAGGCAGAAAAGATAGTTAGAACTGTTAGAAGATTATGACTTGAATATTTACTATCATCCTGGCAAAGCAAATGTTGTAGCTGATGCTTTGAGTAGGAAATCCGAAAGCAGTCTAGCATGTATGTTAACACAAAAGAAAGAATTATTTGAAGAATAGAGAGGTAAGGATTTGCAAGTTGAGATAAAAGGGGTAGTGAACCAGTTGTGTCAATTACACATTCAGTCTACTTTGATAGACAAGATCTAGATAGCTCAAGAAGAGTCATTAGAAGAAGAATTTCAGAAATTTAAGTTGCGAGTTTAGCAAAATGAGCTACTAGACTTCTCTATTGATGCAGACCATCTTATGAGCTTTAGGAATTAGATAGTTCTTCCTAAGGGAGTACTAGCAATACAAAAGGTATTAGAGGAAGCACACTACTCCCCTTATACTGTATATCCTGGTGGCAATAAAATGTATCATGATTTGAAATCTTTATACAAATGGAATGGGATGAAGAATGATATTGTTAAATATGTGGCTAAATGTTTAACATGTAAAAGAGTGAAAGCAGAGCATTAAAGACCAGGTGGACCGTAATCTATTGAACTTCATGAGTGGAAATGGACAGACATAACAATTGACTTTATCACTGGTCTACCAAAGACAGATGCTGGGTTTGATAGTATTTGGGTAATTGTAGAAAGATTGACTAAAGTAGCTCACTTTAGATCAATTAAAACCACATTTATTGTTGAGAAATATGCCTGGATTTATTAGAGGAAAATTGTAAGATTGCATGATGTGCCCAAAGTGATTATCTTAGAGAGAGGATTAGTGTTTACTTCAAAATTCTTGAGATCGCTACACAAGGCTATGGGGACACGCCTAGATTTTAGTAGCACTTATCACCCCCAAATAGATGGGCAAACTGAGCAAGTGAATCAACAGTTGGAAGACATGCTTAGAGCCTGCACTCTAGAATGGGGCAAAACTTGGAGCCAGTATTTATCATTGATCAAATTCGCATATAATATTAACTATCATTCCAGTATCCAAATGGCTCCTTTTGAGACACTATATGGGCGTAAATGCAGATCTCCACTATATTGTACTGAGGTAGGTGAGACTGCCTTGGTAGGATTAGAGATGATTGTTGATACAGTCAAAAAGGTAGCACAAATTAAAGAAAAGATCCATATTGCTCAGTCCCGCCAAAAGAGTTATGCATCAAGAAGGCATAACTTAGAATTTTAGGTAGGAGATAAAGTTTTCTTGAAAGTATCTCCAATAAAGGGTGTAGTGTGATTTGGTACCAAGGGCAAATTGAGCCCGAGGTATTTGGTCCCTATGAAATTTTGGATCGGATTGGCAAGGTAGCATATCGTATTGCATTGCCACCACTATTGAGTGGAATCCATGATGTCTTCTATGTGTCTTCACTGAGAAAGTATGAACCAGATTCGTCTCACATCTTAGCACCGAAAGAAATTCAAATTAAAGAAAACCTACAATATGTGGAGCAGCCAGTTCGAATATTGGATACTAAAGAAAAATAGTTGAGGAACAAGGTCATTCATCTAGTAAAAGTATAGTGGGGACACCATTTAGAAAAGGAAGCAACTTGGAAACTAGAAGATGCAATAAGATTTAAATACCCCCACATGTTTGTATAAGTTTCAAGGTCGAAACTTTTTATAAGGGGGGTAGAATGTGAGAAATTTTTGAAATGGGAAAAACTATTTTATGGTGTATAAAAGAACCATATATATAATTCGTAATGTAAATGGACAAATCGTGATGGGAGTGGTAGATGAATTAAATAATATGGTGTACAGGAAGAAATTTCAATACTAAAGAAGGCCAGAACATAGGATAGGTGGACTGCCTGTGTTTTTGTCAGTACGCACCGTTAGAGCACTATAAGGGGCGTAGCTTAAAATGCTCCACCAACTTCATTTTTCATCCCATTCATTTTCAGCCTTTCCCTTTCATTCCCAAGTTCAGAAAAACTTTGTTTCACATGGAAATTTACAGATTCAATTGGAGAAATTGATGATAATTAGCTTAGCAACACCAGTATCAAGCAAACACTAAATTCGGCAGACTGAGATCATGGAAGTTGAAGAAAAAATTGGGGTTTCATCTTTCAATTCGATGGATTTTAGTTGGAGTAAAGTAAGTGATAAGCGAATTCCATTATCCACTAATAGTTTTTAGTGGCTAGAATTTCTGAATTTTGGATTTTAAAGTAAACCTTCATAATTGAGAAGATAGGGTTTAGGGAAACAAGAATTCAGTAGTGATGTGGATGTTTTGAATGTAGATTTTGGTAAGAATTTAATTCAAATATATTTATGTGTAATTTAGAATAAAAATATTAACTTGTGGATAATGACTATGCAGAGATTTGAAAACTGTATTTATAGGTATTTGATGAATAGTACTAAGAAGAGTATAGCATGATTAATCCTTGTTAGTGAGGCTATGATCATCTTTTCATTGAAGCTTAGCTAAGTACATAGATAATCCGTAAACAGATTTAAGTTATGGAATAAGAATGATATATGCAGTAAAATTCTGCACTTAATGATTAAAGGGATATTTGCTTTGAATGTAGGAGTCCCAAATTGCGAATTTGGACTTGGCCATATAAGGATCATAGCAAAAGAGAAGTGTGTTGGATACACACAAGGTAAGCAGGTTTATTTGCTTAAGTACTTCTGTTGAAATTTGGATTCTTCATTATTGATAATGTTCAATTGTATTATGAGTTAATTTTGGAATAAAGTTAGCCTATTATACTTTAGACATGTGCAAATCAAATAGATTATGTAGTAGAAGTTTGGAAAGAAGAAGAATTAAGTATGAATGAAAGAAATGATACAAGTATAAATTTAAGAGGTAAAACTTATATGTTGAACACTTGAGCTAAATCCATCTCAATTGGTACCAAAAATTGTGTCAAATTAGTACTTTATTTTCATATTCAACTTCTTCAACTTGTAATCTTTATTTTTTATCCACTTTTTCATCATCCAAACTCCATTGCGTTGCTCCTTTCTTGACCTTGATGTCTTTCATAATTTCTTCTCTTTACTACACTTAATTATCTATAAATAAACATACTAAATTAATATGGAATCAACTTATCAAGTAATAACGAAATTCAGTATAGATTTATTGGAATCCACTACTTTTCCATCAAAAGAGGATCCAAAACATATGTGAATTTAGGTAATAAAACATGGTCTATTATGATCTCATCATATACCCCTAAACTTA
Source organism: Pouteria campechiana (assembly GCA_036873735.1). Lineage (NCBI taxonomy): Eukaryota > Viridiplantae > Streptophyta > Magnoliopsida > Ericales > Sapotaceae > Pouteria > Pouteria campechiana. The sequence goes on along the minus strand of JAYJMB010004996.1, from coordinate 3,707 downwards.
GCTTTTGATGGTCCTGGAGTAAAATAGAAATTTAAACTCATGAATCAGTTAGGATAATCTCTCTCAATCAATCAAGAACATGATAGACAAATTACACATGTATACATAATTTAGCAATCATTTAGGACACTTACCAAGTAATCTCATAAAACTCATGCTTCATCAATCCTTTTATAAAGTGAAAATGTGTGTGTGTAATGTCAATTTCATGCTACATGCATGCTTTTCAGTCAACAATGTGCAAAATAGTGATTCTAATGATCTTTACAAAATACCCCATAAGCTTGCTTTTCATAATCCCTCTCCACTAATGTAGACGACTCTATTCACTTGGATTAATAGGTCTTTGTAACTTGTAAGGGGGCCTTGGGTTTTAGCTAACAAAGAAAGGAAGAAGGATTGTATGATTTACAAGGTAAGAGATCATAGCTGAATTTTACATGAATGTTTTACTCTCTTAACTTTTTATTTGCTCTTTTCTTTCTTTTTATAGGCTATATTACTATCACACCCCCAAACTTAGTTCCTTTTGAGTTAATTGGGATGTGATCCCCCTAACTGAAATAGGAATCCTTACTAATTCTTTTCTTTTTGTCCCTTTGTTGGACCCAAAGGTTAGACAAAACTAAAGAGGGGAGGGGTGAATTGGGTACTTAAAAAATTATTTCTCTACCCCTTTTTGGATTAATCTTCTCTCTAGCAATCAATTACTCAATCAACAAATGCACAAAATAAATAAGATGCAATGATTTTTATAGTAGTTCGAATAAACACTCTACTCCACCACTTTGCCAAGAGCACTTTTCTCTTAGTGTCTTGGGTTCCACTATTCTCAATTACAGAAATACAATAGGGTCCCCAACACTCATCTAGATTTCAATTCTAGGGGGCAAAAAAAGTATCCCCGATACTCTTTTCTAGATTCCAGCTCCAAGAGGTGTAAACAAGTGTCCCCAATACTCTTTTAGATTGTAGTAGCTCTAGGGGGCATATTCACAATGCTCCCAGCACTTTTCTAGTTTCCAGCTCTAGGGGGTGTGAATAATTAGCACTTGTCTGTACTTAGACAATCATAACTATTCTTGAGTCTAATCTCCACCACTAGCTCAAGGAACTTTTTTATAAATGAATATTAGAAGTTTAAGCATAGGAATTTCTTAATAAGCATAGAGGAAGGTTTCTGAAAGTTGAATGCAGAAGTAAATGATCTTCCCAAAAGGTAGTTGAGAGCCTTAAAAAAAATTAAGGAAGGTTTGAATGCAAAGCTCTTGACTCTTGAATAATTGCAAAAGGTTTAGCTCAGATCAGTAAATGCTCTCAAGAGAGTTTTGAATGATTTTCTCAATACTTTGTCTGTTCCTCCTACTCCAGTTATTTATAACTGCTTTGAATTCTAGTTGTTGGTAGTAGGTAAGCTCCATTAATAACAGAGGATATTCTGATTGGTGTATTTTGAATTCTCTGACTTCTGCATATTCCTCGTATGCTGGAATGCTTGCAGTGCTGACCTTGGAAAAGATGATTTCTGGTTTATCAACAAGCTTTGGTCGAGGTATTATTGCAATGGTTGCCTCTTTCATCAATATAGAAAGATTGTTATTAATGCAGGGCAAAGACCAATGATTCATTCTGACCGTTACTTGTCTTTTACTGATGATATACGAAGTATCTATCCAACTATCCATAAGACAAAGTCCCTTTGTCTTTGTCTTTTGTAAGTAACAAATGAATCATCCTTTCTATTATTGTCAGATGAATCAAGCATTCAATTTCTTTATTTATTGCATTATAGAGGCATAGATGTCTTGTTGCTTTAGTGCTTTGTTTATTGAGTTTGTCTGTTGTAAGTAACAGATGAAGTGTTGGATTGTAGATGGGTTTTCTTCATGCCTTTGTCTATTAGAACATTTCTCCGCTTTGTCTATTAATGGTAGACCATCACAGATGAATTCTTTGTTCTTCCAAATGCTCCTTGGTTCTTCCACTTTGTCTATTGATGACAGACGATCATTAGCTCACTTGTGATAGATGAAGTTTCTACTTTGCCATGCAATTCTTACTTCTCCTCTTTGTCTATTGATGGCAAACAAAGTTTTTATTCTATTGAAAAGGTCTTAACTTCTTCCGCCTTTGTCTGTTCTTATCCGAGGACCATTGGCATAACTGTGACTTGCTTATGATAGATGAAATCTATTGCATACATACTATCTTGCATCCATCAGATATGATTTTCCACTTTGACAGACAAATGGAAATAGCTGAGTCCTTTTTATTCATGCTTTGTCTGTTACACTTTGTCCTTTACTTTGTTACTTGCTCAAGCATTGTCACTATGGAATATGTTTTCTATGCTCATTTTTCTTTAAGACTTGAACTTGATTTTGTATGCTAAAGACTTGATAACATCAGTTAGTATATAATCTTTAATCAAATTTTGTTTATCATCAAAACCATGCATTCATGTCAGCACTTTTTCTTTTCCTTTTGGCATTTTTCTTTTCAATTCCCCAAAACTTATCTTCTTTTGCTTCACTCATGCCTTGCAAACAAACATGAGCATAGAATATGTCTCTTAATAGGTTAAACATGGTTTTTCAAGATAAAAAGGGTTTGATGATGATGCTAAAGAAAGAAAAGTTGAATGATGGTTTTTTTATATGCTTTGCATATGCCATTCTCTTCTAAGGCTCAATGGGGACACTAGTGACATGAATGTACTAGGTTCGCTTAAAAGGCTCAAATTGATCAAAGAATGCCTAAATCATCTCTAAGTAAACATGTAATCTAGGATTTCACCTTAAGGAATAATCAAACAAGTTCTAGTATGCTCATGTCAACAAAAATATATCACTAAATTTATAAAATCATCAACTGATTAATATACACTTTGCATGATCATAACATAATGTGCTCAATGAAATTTTCATCAGTCATGAGAAAGAAGGACTTATCATAAGAATCATAAAATCATAAGGTAGTATCAATCCTTCATTCTAAATTAAGTGTAATGATAATAAAAAAACTCAGCATATATTACTGATCATCAAGAGAGAATCCATCCTAATTGATTTTAGCATGTTAGCAAAGTTGCTCTTAGATTTCCTTTACCTAAGTTATCAAAAAGGGAAGCTCATCAAAATTATACCTAAATTCCAAAAAATTTGTCCCCCCAAAAAAGAAAAAACTAAATACACTTGAATGTAGTGCAAAACACCCCCCAACTTAAACTTTGCATTGTCTTCAATGTGACATAATGAAAGAAGTTTAAGATCATGGGCTTCCCTGAATGAAGTGCATTCACATCCTCTTCTTCTAAAGCTAGCATGACATCATTTTAACAATTAGAAGAGTATATGCAATTCTATAAAATTAGAATTCCTCCTTCTGTAAAACACACAATAATAATTTTTTTTAAAAAAAATTTATCTTAAAAGTAAAGAAAACAAACAAACAACTAAGTTAAATGCGAAAAAAATAAAGAAAGTTCAAAAAACTTGGGTTGCCTCCCAAGAAGTGCTTTGTTTATAGTCTCAGCCCGACTATGGCTTTCCATCTTTGAATTGAAATTTTGCCTTTCTATGATTCAGTTCTTTGAAACTTAGTAGTGGTGTGTAGAATTTTAGTGCTCCTAGTTGATAAACATAGTTGACTGATTCATCATCTTCTAATTCATCTCCTTCAACTGTGTTTATGGGCTCTCTTGAAAA
>JAYJMB010004995.1:0-12413 GCA_036873735.1 Pouteria campechiana | reverse complement strand
ACCATCTATCCTTCTCATTCAAGGGAGCTCATGGTTTAGCATATGGTGTGTACCTTAACCATGCTTTGATAAATAATTTAACTCATAATATTGGTGATCAAGAAATAAATTAAATTAAATTGTAGCAAACAATATCATGAATGAAACAAGATCATCTAACATTAATAATATCTAACAATCCATAACAAAGAGTATCAAAAAGGGCTACATCTTCACCCTAAGAAAAGAGATTTAGTTCATAAGAGAAAATAAAATAACTCCCTAAAATAGGATAATAACAATTAAGAACATCTTCTCTTTTTCCTCTTTCTTACTTGCAATCCCTTCTTCTTCTCCATGAGAAATGGCTACAAACCCCAGAGAAAAACTCTCCAAAACGGAAGTGAGAAGAACCTTTGAAAAACCCTAAGTTTTTTCCTTAAAAAGCCACAAAATATGCAATCATGGAAAAATCCACAAAACATGGTTTGCCACTGGTGCCGACTTGCTAACTTGTCATGTTGCTTTGGTTTTGGCACAGGTGGCTCTATGTGGGGGCTGGCGACATCGGTTAGCTGCCTTGGTCTGTGTTGCATTTTTTACTCCATCTTTGTAGCTATTTTTTTTCCTAAACTTGAGCTTCTTCTTTTGCATTCTTTTTCTCTTCTTTTTTCATCTTCAAGGTACCTATAAAATGCAACAAATGAGCATTAAGTTCATCTAAAAGAGATAAAGATTTGCAAATAAATAAGCTTAAACATGTGTAATATAAGTTTATAAAATTCATTCATCAATTTTGCCTTGGCTTTCCAGCAGAAAGTAGTTGAAATATTCTACTTTAGAAAATATGTGCTGTAACATCTAATAGACTGTAAAAAGTGTTAAAATTGTGCTAAATAGAGTTAAAATTAATTATTAAGATCATTATAGTCCTAAGGTATATAAGTCAAGCCTATTTGGAAAACTTTACAGTTTAAAGTCTCGAATAGGTATTCCAATCCTAATCAGACCTTCTATAATCATCATTATGGTTTGAGTTCATATTCAAGATAAAGTTTAAACTTTAGTAAGTGTTAAGGCTATACAAATCTTAGGGAAAGCACTTCCATGTCATATCTAAGTTCCCATCCTTCTTAGTTTAAACCTTTTTGATAATGACAAAAACGGGGAGAGAAATAAGAGAAGACAAAAGGGGGAGATATAGGAAAAATAATTATAAAAAGGGAGAGAGAAAATTAGATAAGGGAGAGATAAGAGAAATAATTAGAAAAAGTGCATTTACTATCTATTCACTTATTCAGGGGGAGGTAACATTCAAGGGGAGCTATCTAGTTTTAGAAGAATTTTCTTTTTCTTAGTTCCCATTTGTTTTATTTCTTTCTGAAAGATATATCACTCAAATATTTTATCATCATAAAAAAGGGAGATATGTTGATCCTAACCATTTTTAATTAGCTAGATTGTGATGATGAACATAATTAACCAGCTAAGTTTTGATGATGAGCAAACATGTGAGTGAATGGTTAAGGTACTGATAGTTACATTTCCAAGTGTGTGGTGATAAGTGTATAAATTATTCTTACTGAAGTAACTTCAGATGTGTGGATAGCATATTCAAGACAATCTCAAATGTATTCCACCATGAAGAGTTTACAAAGGAAGAAAGACTTGTGAATGATCAAAAGAATTATGTCTCTAAACTAAGAATAAGATTTTAGGTGTACTAGGACAGGTCTGAAATCATGAGGAGCAAGTTCAGAATATAAAGAAGTTTAGAGAGTCTGAAAGATGAAAGTTGGAGACTCAGAGACTAAGTTTGAAACAACTTTAGAGTTGTTTCAGATGTGAGAACAAACTATAGCTGATGGAACTATATAGCATCAAACACGAGCTTCAAAGTAATTGTAGAGGTGCTTCAAATGTGTTGAAGTACATTGCTAGAGGAAGAACAGATAGATGCCAAAGTAAATATGGCAAACACAAACTTCAGAGGAGAACTTCAAGACTGAGAAGATGTTCAAAGGACAAGTTCAAACCATATTGAGCCATCAAAGAGTCTGAAGATCAAGTCAGAACAACCTCAAAGGTGAACTGCATGTTTCAGCAATGACAAAATCAACACAAGTTCATTTAGCCACTTCAAATGATCTTTAGAGGTGCATCAGAGGTGTTTCAAAGGTGAAGGAACGGTTGTCGGTATGTCAGTGTGCAAGAAGGAACACTTTTTCTTGAAAGTCTAAGTTCAAAGGAGAAAATTCACTACTTTAGATGTTTGAAAGACAACTTTAGAGGTGCTAAAGCAGGTAGAAATGAGCATTAGAAGTGCTTAAGCCTCACTTGAGAGGTGCTAAAGCATGAAGCCATTGTGTTGAAGTATTAACGCCACTTCAAACGTGCTGAAGTTCTACTTCAAAAGTGCAGAAGCATGTGTGCATTTCAGATGAGCTAAAGTTCAAAAGCATGTGGCTAAGGGATTTATGTTACTTTAGAGGGTCTGAAGTTTTACTTTAAATGTCTTGAAGCATTATTGAAAAGAAGCCAGCTTGAGTCCTTTACAAATAACAAAATTCCATACCTTAAGAGGATCTAAAGGACTACTTCAAAGGGTCTGAAGCAATGGCGACTCTAAAACAACACGAAAAGCCCATTTCAAAAGAAACACCACTCATAGCAATTTTTTTATCACACTAAAGGCTCTGAACACTTATTTCAAATGGCCTGAAGTTGCGAGAATGGCTAAAATGGTCAAAAGTTTGAACGTTCCCATGCATTTAATGAGGGTGTCGCCCAATGGCCATATTTTGAATATCCACATAAAAGGAGTTTACAAGTGATGTTCCAAAAGTTAAAGAAGTTATTTGAATGAAATTAAAGAGCCTTTACATAGCATTAAAGATTTTCTTCTAGAAATTTCAACTCCACTGCGCAACACTCTAAACGACATTCAAAGATAACTACTTCCACACTCATTTTCTAGAGTCTGAAAATTTTGCTCTTAATTGTTCTATCTTATTATTTCTACGTTAATCTTTGTACAATTTGCCTATCTTAGAGGCATTCATTTCTATACAATTTTACTTCTATTTGTATCTCTGCAAGCAAGGGGCTTGTAGTGTATGTCTATTTGTTACAGCAAGTAGAATAGACTTGCTAAGAGATTGTTAAGTTGTTGGTTAGCTCTTGAGAAGCTAATTGTAAGAGTTTTGTTAGTGAGATCGGGAAAACCAACAAATATAATTTTGATCAAGAGTGAGCTGATCAAGTGTAGCGGAACCTGAGTGCAATAGAGATTGACTCAGAGAAGTAGAGTAGGTATCAGGGAAGGTTCAAACCATTATAAAAATACCTTTCTCTACGTGTTGTGTGATTCATTCCATTCCTTTTCAGCACTATTCTTTGTATGTGGCTAAAATTTTTTAAAAGATCAATTCACAACCTCCCCCCTCCTATTGAGCTACCATCTATGGCCAACACTTTTGAATTTGCTTCTCTTGATTTTAGACATGTTCTTCTTCCTTTAAAAACTTTACTTTGGTAGATTACAACTTGATATGATCTTGTGTATGTTGTCCACCACTCTAAAATTACTTTCCTAGCTTAGTTAACTGTTTTATTCACTTATCACTGCAACACTATGAAAAGTGACTAAGAGAGTGAAATTTTGTTATGTACTTGTTCTAATTATATAATTCTTTCTCCCCCTTTTTATCATAACAAAAAAAGGTCTAACCTATGGGAGTGGGGAATAGACATGTGAAAAAGAAGTGCTCCCCCTAAGATTTATAATATACTACTTCAATTCTTATTTTCAAATCAAATATTTTTAGTTCATCTACTTCTCCCATATTTTTATTCTTCCTAGTTAGAGCTTATCAAAGAAATGAAGCTGTAATGATGATTACAGAAGGTTTGACTAGGATTGGAATGTTTATTCAAGACCTTAAACTATGATGTTTCCCAAACAAGCTTAACATATGCCTTAGGAATGTAATGATATTAAGGTTAATTTCATTTACGCTTTGGCTTATAGATTAAGTCACAGATTACAACTCTTTTTTGACATAAATTAAACTATTCTCGTTGGTTTTTCTAAATCAATTTAAATATGTTTAATATAATTTTCAACATCTAAAGCATAGAGAATGTAACTGTAAGCAATTTAAGATAAGATGTTGACATACATTCATATTAAAATAAGACATTAAGATCATGTAATTATGAGCATTATGTAATGATTATATGATAGCATTTCATGCATGTGGATCTATTGCACCTAGCTTCCTTTTAATTCTACAATATCTATCCTCTAGAAGTGGCTTAGTGAAGATATATACTAATTATCTTCGTTTGGTACATATTCCAAGCAGATATTATAATTTTGCACTTGATCTCTAATGAAATTAGGCCTAATTTATAAATCCTTAGATCTTGAATGCATGAATGCATAACTGGATTCTATGTTAAATTTATTATACTAGTATTATCACATCTAATGGGGTTATCAACATACCTTCAACCAAAGTCACCCAATTGCTATTTCATCCAAAGAATCTATGCACAACAACTACCTACTGCTACATACTCAACTTTAGTAGTTAATTGTACAATAGATGTCTATTTCTTGGAGGACCATGAAATAATATGCTTCTAAGAAGTTGACATGTCCCTAAAGTACTCTTTCTATCTACTTTATAACTAGCAAAATCTGCATTTGAGTACCCTACTAACTCAAAGTTTTAACCTTTTGAATACCATGCACCAAGGTTTGGTGTATCTACAAGGAGACTCAATGGACTAACTAGGACATTAGAGCAATTTAGTTAAATGCCAAAGCCAAAAATGCTCTGTATTATGCTATCTCTCTTTTTGAATTTGAGAAGTTATCCTCATGTGAACTGCTAAGGAGATTTGGAACTATTTGCAAGAATTTTACGAGGGGACATGCCAAGTGAAAGAAACTAAGATTATTTTGCTCGTCCAAGAGTATGAGAGTTTCTACATGTTTAGTGATGAGTCCATTTCTGAAATGTTTTCTATATTTTTAAGACTTACTAACAGTCTAAAAAGTTTAGGCCATGAGATTCCTTGTTTGTAGTAAGTTAAAAGATTTTAAGTTCTCTTCCAGAGGATTGGATGCCAAAAGTTACAGATATTTAGGAGGCCAAAGATTTCAAAAAGATCTCTATTGCAAAATTAATGTGGTCCTTGATGACCCATGAAGTGTTGAAGAATAAGAAAGAAGGAAAGAAGATAAAGTTAGTTTATGGCCATGGAAGTGCAAATTCCTCATGTAGTGAGGGAGGGAGGATGACATAGAACTTATAAAGACCCTCTATATGAAAATTAGGAATTTACAAAAAAAGAAGAAAAAGAAGAAAATTATAAATTCAGTAGAGCATTGTACATGTAAGCAAGAAGAAGAAGAAGAAAATGTAAATGAAATTATAGAAGAAGAAGAACTTCATTATTATGTAACTACCTTCCAAGTAGAGCCATTATAGGAGAAGAAGTAACTCCTCAACCATGGACAAAATAGAAAAATCAATTTGTTTCAGGAAACTAGGTAAGTGAAGGTATTGTATTTGATTTCCCATTCTTTGTATTACATTGCATATCACCATTAACATTCATCACTTCATCTATCATAAAAGAACCATCTTGCATGTGGGCATGCAAGAAGAGCTTAATAGATAAATAAAATTAACCTTAATTTCATTATAGTCCCAAGGCATAAGTCAAGCCTATTTGGAAAACTTAACAGTTTAAGGTCTCGAATAAGTATTCGAATCCTAGTTAGACCTTCTATAATCATCATTATGGGTTAATGAAAACTTATCAGCTAGATGAACTTTGGTTTGAATATGAGAAATAAAGATGTTAAATTATGCATGATATAGGAGCATTGAGTATGAAGTTCAAGATCATACATTATAGGGGGTGAGACACTTCAGCCCCTCATGCCTATGATTAATGCTAATCCCTCCTCCCCTAGACCAATTTTATTATGAAAAAAAATGGGGAGAATGTTAAGACTTACTGTACATTTAAGGGAAATTGATTTAAAGAGGGGAAGAAGGAGAAAATGGACTCTTAAAAGATTTGAATGTGGACCAATCTTAGCACACTAAAATGAAACAGACTTCCTTATGCTTATTGTATAATTATTTAAGGGGAGTTTACTTAGTTCATTAGCACTATTTTACTAGTGCAAATCATAAGTTTTGTAATCATAAAAAAGGGGAAGAATGTTGACCCTAAGGGTTTAGTTTTGATGATTATCAAAACTTGTTTAGGACTTGAAGCTAATGATATTTTTGCTAAGATTTTATAAAGGAAAAGATAAATTTCGCACTTTAGAGGTACTACAAAGGCATTTCAAAGGTTCAGAAGGAGCATACTCGGTATGTCAATTGCTAAAGGTATCGCCTACAGGGCGCAGTCGGTTTACCTAGTGCCTGTAGTAGTGCCTGTGGAGCTCCAAGGAGTTGTGTACTCACTAGAAGGTCGAGGCCGATAGGGAAGCCACTTGCGGTAGTCTTGCCACTCCAACGATCGAAAATTCACAGCGCTGCAATGGCTATATTTCGTAATGGTCTCTTTCCAAACGGTCCAAAATCTCTCTAAAAGATATAAATAGATAAGTTATTGAAGAGAAAAAAGATGCTTGAGGGTTCTAAGTGCTAAAAAAGAATCAAACATCAAGTAACCCATTCAAGTGCCCAGGTGTATTCACTCCAAGGTGTTATCAAGATCAAAGAACTTCAAGGCCACATCATTACCACTTCTAGGGAGTTCGAATTCAATGTAAAGTGCTTGTTGTTTTATCATTTATTATTGAGATTTAACATTGTTTATACTTAGGCCTAGTTAGAGGCATTTTCATGTACACTTTGTATTTGTTATATTGAGTTTCTAGTTAGATTTATAAACTAGGGGAGTTGCTGGTTAGCTCTAGAAACCAAATTGTATGAGTTATTGGTGCTTAAGGAAAACCAATAATATATAAGTTGGTGGTAAGTTTAGTGAAAACCATCATTGTAGAGTTCTTGGTTAGCTTGGGAAACTAAGTATGATTCTGCAGGGTTTAGTGGAACCAAAGGTTGGGGAAATCTTAGAGAATGGAGTAGATGTCAAGTGGACCAAACCACTATAGTCCTTGTGTCTTGATTATTTTTATGCTTATGTGTTTCCATTGCATCTTATTTCCACAGTTGCATAACTTATCTATTTTCCCCACATTGTTTGGATTTTAGCTTTGCGATACACTTTGAATAGCATAGTAGGTCAGGGTCTTTCATATATGTCATTGTAGATGACTTTTCTAGATATACTTGAATAATGTTTCTCACATCTAAAGAAGAAGCTTTTTCATTCTTTGAAGTATTTACCAAACATGTACATAATGAATAAAGCTCTTATATTATTGCCATAAGGAGTGATCATGATGGAGAATTTGAGAATCATAACTTCATTCCTTTCTATGAAAGCAATGAAATTTTTTATACATTCTTTGCACTAAGAACACCCCAACAAAATAGAGTAGCTAAGAAGAAAAATGGATCCTTGCAAGAGATGGCAAGGATAATGTTGAGTGAATATGAATGGGCTCCATACTTTAGGGGTAAAGCAATGATCACTGCTTGTTACATTATTAACAAAATTTATGCTAGGCCCATACTCAATAAAACACCATTTGAATTTTCTTATGACAGAAATTCAAACATTTCATATTTCCATACTTTTTGGTTGTAAATGTTTTATTCTTAACAATGGTAAGAAAAACCTTAGCAAATTTTATGTTAAATTTGATGAAGGTATTTTTCTTGGATATTCCATTTTTAGCAAGGCATTTAGAGTTTAAAACTTGAGAAATAGGACTGTTAAGGAGTTTGTCCATGTAAAGTTTGATGAAAGTACTAACCATTCAAAGAGACCTAGTAATTTTGATGATGAGACAGGTGAACTCACAACAAATGTAGAGAGGATGAAACTATAAAGTAGAGAAAAGGAAACTCCACTATGAGAAATAATGTTGGATGAGGCTAAACCATCCACAAATAAGTTAAATGATGCAGGTAACAACTCTCTTCTTAGAGACTGGAGGTTCATGCCTGCCCATCTTGAAAACTAGATAATTGATGATTTATATAATAGAATTAGAACCAGATCTTCATATCACCAAGTATGTGGTAATTTTGCCTTCATTTCTCAACTAGAGCTAACATACATAGAACAGGCCTTAGAAGATGGGAATTGGATCATAGCAATCCAGGAAGAGTTAGACCAATTTAAAAGGAATGATGTGTGGACACTCATTTCAAAAATATCCCATCATTATGTCATAGCAACCAAATGGGTCTTTAGGAACAAACTTGATGAATCGCGAATAATTATAAGAAACATAGCAAATATTAGTAGCAAAGGAGTACGATTAGGAAGAAAGAATTGATTTTGAATAGTCATATGCCCCTCTTGCTAAGATAGAAGCCATTTGAATTCTACTACCTTTATGAGTTTCAAGTTGTATCAAATGGATGTCAAAAGTGCATTCTTGAATGGATTCATAAATGAAGAGGTTTATGTAGAACAACCCCATGGTTTTGAAGATCCTCATGATCCAAATCATGTCTTCAAACTCAAGAAAGCCCTCTATGTCTTAAATAGGCTCCTAGAGCATGGGTTCAAATTCTACTTGTTGGAGAAGATGACATTCATTAAATGCAAGCGAATCGACAAGAGTTTTTGCCCTTTGTATCTTTCTTGTGGGTTCTCAAGTTTGAAGTCTATTCAGCCATGTTCAAGTTCAATTTTCATGTCTAGAGTTAAGATTTTGGACTTGCTTGAGTTATTAAGCTTGGAACAGACTGCACTTGGCCATGTCCAAAAATGAACCATTGTCTAAAAATGAATAACCATGTCTAATAGTTAAATTATAAATCTTCACAAGCGCACAAGTGTATAAAAGTATAGTGTGCAAAGTAAGGGTTAATTCACAGAGAACTATTCAAACTGATTCAATTAGATTTAATTACCAAAACTAACACAATCCTAAAAAGTTATAATAGAGACTAAATAAATCTAAGTTTAAGGTGAAGTAATGGAGAATAGTAATGAAAAGTAATGTAGAAAATATTCTCAGGTTGCAAGAGTCTAAGGATCTAATTTCACCACTCATTGATATCCTATGTTGTTTAGATGTTGGCATCCATTCATTATCTTGGGTTTGTTCTCACTAATATATGATTATTACTGTTAGGTGTGTAGGTATAAATCAAGTATTTTCACTCATTTCAATTACCTATGGTGTGCAGCATAATTGAGGTGAAAACCCATTAAGATCAAAAAAATTTAATGAACCAAATAGATTGGCTTATTATAAGGTGTATACCATAACCATTTATCCATTCATTCAAGGGAGCTCATATTTTAGCATATAGTGTGTACCTTAACCATGTTTTGATAATCAATCTAATTTATAAATTGGTGATCAAGCAATTTAATAAATCAAACAATTACAATAAGCATAATAAATGAAATAAGATAAAATTGAATTGATCAACTAATAATCCCTATTTAACAAAGAATATCAATAAAGGCTACATCATTGCCCCCAAAAAAAGAAATTTAGTTCATGCTAGAAAGAAAAAGAAAACTCATCAAACTATGCATGTTGCAGAACTTGAAATTTCTCCCTTTCTCCCTTGCAAAAGTCTCCGACAAATTGTGTCTCACCATTTTCTCCCTCAAAAGTCCTTTGTTTCGCTATTTAATACCCTTCAAAAAATCCAATTTAGGGTTCTCTTGCACCTCCATACTAATTCCTCAAGTTAGTTTATGCATAAAATATGCAATTGCTAAAAATATCATGTTTCTACACACAAAGTCTATCCATATCATAACTTTCTCATATGATGTCCAAATAATATAATTCTCAATTAATTAGAAATATAATTTCAAGATATATATCTTTCATGTTTAACACTTTCCCTTAATCATCCTTCATATGTAACAAAACCTCCTTAAAGTAACACCCATTAATGCACATTGTGTTCAGAAAATCTCTAGAGACAGCTATAGTCTTTTGGCCATAACTTCCTCATACTAATTCTGAATCATGTAATTCTTAATTTGTTAGTTACATTATTTCAAGGGATAAAACTTTTATGTTGAATAATGTTTCAAAATCAACGTATATATATGTTCTAAAATCTGACTTGAACTACCACTGAAATATTGTAATTTTTCTTGCGCGTGAAGCATCCAAAAATAGAAGTCATCCAAAAATGGAAGTCCTTCAATTGAATTTATGCACACATGTTCCGCCATCTGATTTTCATATAATTCACATTAAAACTTCTAAAAATACTTACAAAATAATGTTTGAAAGTTCTAATTGAAATGCAATTGATGTAATGACTTCATCTTCAAACAATTGATCTCGGCCATGCATCTAGCAATTTGTCTACTAATTGTCCACTTCAGAATCAACTACATAATTCCAGTTTTACCATCATGATTAATGCTTAATTAATATCTAGGATTGATGCACCCTGATAAGCTCATAATATGATATGCTTTTATACCTAAATTCATGTGTTTTGATCTCCTTATGATGTGTTCTAAAGGGTTATGTTGATGTTTAAGATAATATTATACTTAACAAAGTTGTTGTTGTTTTAGACATTGAAAATTGTTAGAAAAGAGTAAATTTGAATTAGATGTGAACTTCAAAAATTTGGATGTGAATGTCAGAAGTTTTCTGAAGAAATTTAGAGGTTTTTAGAAATAAGACAAAAGCTCAAGCTTTTAAAATAACCTCTGAAATTTAGTAACAATGAATCATTTATTTCAAAAGAGCATCAGAAGTAAATCAAAGATTATGAGGAGGTTAAAAATCTTAAATCTTCAGAATTTTTGCAAGCAGTGTAACTATTAGAAGTGGGTTAGAACCAAATACTTGATCATTAGAAATTCTAAGCATCATCAAAGGCAGTGAAGTGAGTTTCTGATAAAATGAAATATTAACGTCAGAACTTCTAAGACAGCAAAGTACATTTGTGAGGAAGTGAAGCAAAATTCTATAACTTCTTCAGAATTTATAAAGCATTGAAGTATTAATGTCAGAATATCTTCAGAGGAGAGGTCTTATTCCATCAAGCTTAGATGTATGAAAGAGACACTGAGATTATGAAGTTATGTAGTATTTTCAAAAGATCTTTAGAAGTTTGTCAAAACTTCTAAGAATTACATTATGAGACATCACAAAGAAATATAAAAAGAAGAAAGGCTAAAGAATTTTGTAATTACATAACATCAAAAGCATTACAAAAATTCTAATGAACTTCTGACGAGGATGAAATGTCAAAACTCAGAATTTCTGGGGAAGTTTAACTCTGAAAAGTGCATCGAAAGTTCTGAAGAGCTTCTAACATGGTTAAAATCAATGTTCTCGGAAATGTTTTTGATGAGATTCTAATGCTCACAGAAATGGCTTCAGAAAAGAAATGCTGAGGATGTTCTCAAGTTCTCAGAAATGCAATAGAGATGGTTTTGATGTTCATAGAAGAAGTTCTGGTGATTGCTGAATTGATTCTGCATGTGTTTCTGAAGACCTAAGAAGTGAAAAGGAGTGGTTTTTGAAGGCTCAGAAATATTCAGAAGTGCCACAGAAATATTTTTGAGGTAGTTAATGAAGTTCTTAAAAGTGCAAAATACTTCTAAAGAGGCGTTGAATGGTTTTGAGTGTTGTAGAAGTATTTTAGTAGAGTTTCTGAGCAAGGTTCTGAGGCTTGAAAATAAGTTTTAAATGAGTTCTAACTTCCTAAGAAGTGTAAGATGAGTGATTTTTGACGCTCTCAGAAGTCCAATAGAGGCTCTTAGACGTGTGACAGAACTTCTGAACAAGTGAGTATTAACCTCAAAAGCATTATAGTGTGATAGAAGTTTCTAATGCCCGATCTTCAGAAGTTTTGAAGCTCTGCCAAAACTTCAAAAAGTAGTGAAATTTCAAACTTTAGAATTTCTAAAATAGATTAATAAGAAAGAAAACTTCTAAATCTTAGAAGGATTTTTTAGCAGCAATTTTAAGAAGCAAAGTTGAAGATTTCAGAGTATTTAAGAAGAATTAGAATTGTAATTAAAAGCTTCAAAGTGTGTGTAACAACCCGGGGCTCCAATGTACTATTGTCCGCTTTGGGCACACACCCCCACGGTTTTGTCCCGCAGGCCCGTCATGTACACCCGTCCAAAATGGGGTACTTGTGGTACCAGAGCCTGAATACCCACAACACTATTGTCCTCTTTGGCATAGGGCGCCCGCACCGGGGCCACTCCCTGCCCTCAAGGATTTGTCTCCACATGGAGCCCGTCCCACCCCCCAACGGGGTACACCTTCACAACCAAGCCCCCACAATATAGCCCAGGACTCCCTCCCT
>JAYJMB010004994.1:0-12413 GCA_036873735.1 Pouteria campechiana | reverse complement strand
CTTACTCACACTACTACAGAAAATTAGATTGGAGCAAGGTTCTAAATTTGGGTGCCCACGACAGCACCACCAGTTAGGGTTGAGAAAAGATTGTAAAAGAGAGGGTTAGGGTTGGGCAAACCTAAACCTGCTCCGAACCTGCCTGACTTACACCCCTATTATCATTACCTGTGCTACACCGTTTTCGTTCCATTTTCTTTTCGTTGCTTCTTCTTTTCCACAGAAACAAACAGGGCACTCACGTTACAGCTACAGACGATCCCCTCAGGAAAAGTAGAACCGGATACTCTGATTTGATTCTTTGCAGTGAAGAGGCTGCTTCCTGTTAAATCTCTGTTGCTTTCCTCCGGCCTGCCTTCACATTTCTTCGAGTCCAAGAAAATCCTCCACCTCCTTATATAATAGTCACTAAGTGGAAGAGCTCAGCAAGCAGCAAATTACCAAGCTCACTAAGCAGCAAGTTTCAGAGCTCCCCAATCCCTCTTCCTCCCCCTTTTTTTTATCTATATGAATTCCATTAATTATAAACCTTTTCCCTTCAAGAAAATATGGCGAGATTTGGGTCGACAGCTTAGCAGCCGAGGAGATTACAGAGAGCAGCCACAAAATGGAGAATGGCGAGGTATCAGCAGCAGTCTCCCCTCTCATCGCTTCATCCTCCGACTACATCCGCCCCTTGACGCTGTCGACCAGCTCCGACAGATGAAGCTGATGGAAGAAGGCATCGGCCTTCTCACCATAGTCGTTGTCGGAGACCAGTCCAGCGGCAAGTCAAGCGTGCTTGAGTCCCTGGCCGGCATCAGCGGCCCTGCTGCCAGGGCATCTGCACCCGCGTCCCCCTCATCATGCGGCTGCAGAACATCCCCACAGACAAGCAAGAACTGCTCCTGCAATACGAAGGAAACACGCTCCTCACAACAAAAGAAGACATCTCAGATGCAATAACGACTACCACTGAAGAGGTTGCAGGCAAAGGGAAGGGAATTTCCAACAAGCCTCTCACCCTTGTGGTGAAGAAGAAAGGCGTGCCTGATCTCACCATGGTCGATCTTCCTGGCATCACACGAGTCCCCATCCATGGCCAGCCCGACAATATCTACGAACAGATATCCAGCATCATCGTGGAGTATATCAAACCCAAAGAAAGCATAATTCTCAATGTTTTGCCTGCCACTCTGGATTTCTCAATGTGTGAATCCATCAGGATGTCTCAGCAGGTGGACAAGACTGGCAAGCGGATGCTAGCTGTCATTACTAAGGCCGACAAGGTGCCGGAGGGATTGCAGGAGAAGATTTCTGCTGATGATGTGAAGATTGGCCTTGGGTATGTCTTTGTGAGGAACTGAATTGGTAATGAGACTTACCAGCAGGCGAGGATGGAGGAGGCAGAGTTGTTTCTATCCCACCCCCTTCTCTCCCAGATCGACAAATTCATTGTGGGAGTCCCAATACTGGTGCAAAAGCTTGTGCAGATCCAAGCTTCCAGCATATGCAAAAGCCTCCCGGAGATTGTGAGGAAGATCAACGACAAGTTGGAGAGAAACATGGAAGAGCTTAACAAAATGCCCAGAAGCTTCACTTCTGTTCCTGATGTGATGCAGGCTTTCATTCGCATCATTGCCGCAGTGAAAGAATCTCTAAGGAAAGTGCTGATAAGAGGTGAGTTTGATGAATTCCCAGGTAACAAGTACATGAACTGCACTGTGAGAATGAAGGAGATGCTGGATAAGTATGCTGGAGAACTGAAATCCAAGGCTAAAAATGATGGGTTAACCTCTTCTTCTAACTTCTTGATGTCAGAAATCAGCATTTTGAAGGAGACCGAGGGAATTAGGCTGCCTAATTCCCTGTCCAGGTGGGTTTTTCTCACTGTTTTGCAGCGGCAGGTGAATATGATTGCCGATGTGCCGGTGGAATTTGTGCAAGATGTGGTGAATTACATCCAGGATGTCGTGCTCCACGTTGTTTCACTTCATTCCAAAGAATACCCATAGCTGCTGGCCGTGACGAGGAGTGGTTCATAAGCTGATGGACAAAATCATGAAGCACTCCGTGGAGCATGTGAAGGAGTTGATTGAAATGGAGAAGTTTCCGATTAGACATCCAATCCAGACTATGAAGAGACCTGGAACAGTTTGATTGGGAACAGGAAAAAGCTCATGCATATTGTGCAAGTGGGCTATTACCAAGAGACAGTGAACAGGGGCTACGGCAATGTAACCGAAAATTTCACTGAAATTGTAGTTGACGGAATTGGGGCAGTGGAAGTAAGTCATCTGAAGCAGTATTCATTTTCGGTGGTGGAGCAAGCTTTCGACATGAAGATGAGACTCATGGCGTATTGAAAGCTTGTGCTGCTGAGGCTGGTGGATTCTATGGCTCTCCATCTTCTTTTCAGCGTGAAGAACTTGGTTGATAGAAAGCTGGAAGGTGAAGTTGCTGAAGAGCTTTTGGGGTCTCACACGGAAGGATCAAACGGTTGCTGGAGGAATCTTCTTCCATCGCTGCGAAGCGTGAGAAGCTGAATAGGAGCATCAAGTTAGGGCCTGTTTGGCCTGGCGGTGGCTTTTAAGCACTTACAGGAAGCGCGTTTGCACTTAGAGCTTTTGGGAAAAGCTCCAAATCCGAGCTTCCGTGTAAAAGCCATATTCCGGCTTTTACGGTTTGAAAAGCACGTTTTCATATTTCAGCCAAACACTGCAGAATTGCATTTTGGCTGAAAAAAGCGCTTTTACACTCCCAAAACGCCAGGCCAAACAGGCCCTTACTCAGGGACTCGAAGGACGTGGTTGCCAAGATCATGGATCGGAGTGACGCGGAAATTGAATTCATTTCTAGCCATTGGTTTGGTCTGTTTTTCTGTTTTCTTTTTTCTTTTTTTCTTTTTTTTTTAAGCTTTCATGTATCTGTTTGCTGCCTTGATGGCAAGCAAACCTAGTTAGAATATATATGTTTTGGGTGTGCCTTCCAATGAATATTTTCCTTTTTATTTTGGAGTATTTATTCCTTTTGTATTCTGAGCTTTAGTTATTTATTCCATTTATAAAAGCTTATTGCAAAAGGTGACCGTGGACTGGATTTCCTTTCTTCCACCACCGCAGCCTTTGTTTGCGGGTGTTTATGATGAAATTTGTGGGGAAATATTTTAACGCCCGATCGTTTGCTAGGATTTGATTGGAATAGAATTTAATTTCATTAAAAAATTCATTTGCATAGTATGTTTGTTTGGAATTTATTTAGTTGAATAAAAGGCTTTGGCACATTTAAATTTGCTTAAGTATAAAAGAATCAAGGCATTTCATTCTTACCAAGTATTTTTTTCTTCATTTATATTCATTTAAAAATTTTATCATAAAGTATTTATATGTAATTATTTATGTTGATTAAGGAGACTTTGTATAAAATTTTGAATTGTTTTATTGAGTTTTATATTATTTTTAACTTTTTTCAACATATTTCAACCCAAATTATCAAGTGTTTTGGACCTATGATCCAATCCAAATTTTAAAAATAGGTTTTGAGTTACGGTTGATGTTTTAAAAATTAAGTTGAATTAGAGTTAAGATAGAAACTTCAAAAAATATGTTAGGATTGAGGTAGGCACCAACCCAATATAAGCTAACTTAGTTGTACCCTTAGGGTGTGTTGGGTAACGATTAAACAATAGAATGGTGAAAAATTTCTCTATCTTTTTTCTACCTTATTTTACACACCTTATGATGTTATTTAAATCTTTGCCACCACTACAACAAAAAACTCCAAACGTAGCTAACTTTTTGGTTGCATTAGGCTCCAAAATGGTTGTATTAGGCCTAATGAAGCCAAAAAAATTGGCTGCTGGTTGCTTTTGCCTTGTCACATTTGGCTAAAGGTACCCAAAATCTCTTGGCTGCTAGCCAACTTTTTTTGCCTTGTTGCATTTGGCCAAAGGTAGCCAAAATTTTTTGGCTGCGTTTGATAGCAAATACAGTCAAAATTTTGACTATGTTTGACCAACTAGGTGGTTGCATTTGAGTAAATGTAGTCATTCTAGTTGGCTGCATTTGCTCAAATGCTACCACCTGATTGGCTGAATTTGACCAAACGTAGCTAACATTCGATTGGCTGTGTTTGCTCCATAAACGACTACATTTGAGCAAAAGCAGCTAAAAAAAATGGTTGCCTTTGCTCAAATGCAGTCGTTTCTAAGTTGGTTGCCTTTGACGAAAAGTAGCAAAATTTTTTTGGCTGCGGTTGCTCAAATGCAACCAAAATTTTGGCAGCTTTAGATCAAATGCGACCAATACAACTATTTATTATATTTGGCTAATTGTTGCATTCATTTACCATTACGATACCCATTCTTTCACAAGTATAGGTGAATACTTGAAAATAAGAAATATAAATATACTATATATAACTTTAAACCTAAAATAACACATCATATGAGTTATAATAACCCTGTGAATGAACAAACGTTATTTATGATAACTTTACACATTTTTGAAAGAGTAAAATAGAAGATCATCCACACTTAATGAACTAAAAAAAGAAGAAAACTTTGAGGGTCACCTACAAGTCGAGGTCTCTTTGAAACTGCTGGGGAGCTTTGGCTTCTACTCATTAGCAGTATAAGTTATGGTCGTCATAAGGAGATCATTTTCCTTAACTCTTCTCATTGTTAAATAGTCCTATTTACATGAAATATCAGGGCTTGATTGATTTGAAATAAGAATGAAGTTAGTATGCAATAATCTATCAAATTTAAAGTATTAAATTACCTTTAGGAAAATCTGGAATGCCCAATTGAGATATGGCCAATGAGGAAGGTGTTGGTTGGTTAAACCATGACTCTAGCAATGACTTAATGTGTCTTGTCTCATCTGATAGTGCATCAATCTGTTGGTTAATGGTTGCTAACTCTTCCTTTGTACTCCTAAGTTCTTCTTCGGTGGAGGTCAGTCGATCCTATGCAGAAGCTAGCTGTGAACGGAGTGCTGCGCTTGATCTATTACCCCAATCAGAATTGAACCGATTCTTTATTGGTTTCGGAATGTGTCCTAAGCCTTTAATGTATCCAGAGCTCTTTCCCATTATTTTATCGTTGATATCATCTAGTGTTAGGGGTGACTCTGCAGACTTCAAGCTAATAGCTTGTAGCTCTACCATCTTCTTCTGCAGGGTTAGCAAAAAATCATCAACAAGGTTCACAAGATAACATAGTGGCTAGATATCCTAAATGTCTATAAAATAATCAAATAGATACGTGTACTCATGTATGCATCCTCTACCTTTGGGGTTATGAATTTGCCATCTGACTTACGCATTCGAGTCTCCCTGAATAGTTCAATATGGTTGATTTGGCTATTGGGGTTTTCATTCTCTCATTCCATAAAAATTAATATTTATCATGCATGAAAGTACTGATTTTATATAGAAAATGGCATTAGGCAACTACGAAAAACATGATCTGTACTCATTCAGCTAGAATAACCATGAATAGCTTTGACCTCATACAGTGTGTATACTTAAACTTCTTCCTGTTATTCTTAGCTACCAAGGACTTATGCTACATTGAAGCAAGCAGGGGGAACACACATAAAAAATAGTCAACGTATAATGAACGTAATAACTAATGGTGTAAAGAACATATTAAAATGTAATATACCTGAAATTTAGGGAAACTAAAGTAAGTGCAGAGGAAGGTCTAGTTGGGAATCTTCACTCTTGCGGGTGGTGAAGATACTGGAACTTCAACTGTACTTACAACTTTGGAGCAATGATAGTAATAATCTTTTCAAACCCTTTTGTAACTAGTCCTGAAGTTGTCCTCAATGATCATTTTGACCCAATCCTGATCAATGTCCTTAATATCAAAGCATGACTATTAAATGAAGATAGCAAAGTTAGAATATATTAACAATATAGTGAGCATGATTAACCTAGAATTTGTAAATTATGAATGTACACTTTATTACCTTTCATTCAACAATCATGGGTTATTTTTCTTTTTCATTGACGTTTGCCCATTTCCTCTTATCTACCATCGATGCCAATGCCCTTATAATATACTGAATGGTCCTTAGCATATACTTTTGACCTTGTTCAATTGTTGACTTCCCTGTGTCAGGGTTGATCTCAATTGCCAATACATTGAGACTTTTCTTCATATCATTGACAGATGAGTTTTTCGAGGGACCCTGTTTCCTTTTCTCGCTTCCTATCAAGAAACAATATTATTGTGTCAGACATCATGAGATATATTTAGTTTGGCAGAACTTACAATACATAAGAATTATGACCATATAAGTAATGCACAGTAGTGAAACACATACTATTGAAGGGAGCTGGTGTCCCTGATGACGAAGGAAAGTCTTGCATTTCGGATCCAAAGGCATTGGGGCACAAGCTGGTGTGCGGTGGCCACTGGGGGCCAAGGGGTCCTGTAGACTATTGGGTCTCAACTGATGCCTACTCTGCAGGTAGTAGGATGTTCACATTATCCTCTTGTATAGGAGGTGCATCGGAGACAATCTGTGTAGGTCATGTAAAATGAGCCCGTCCTCGATTGCGTCCAGTGAACATAATAAAATAGCTACAAAATATAAGAATGATATTTGTCAAAATAATCAGGCCATATGATTGAATGAGAGCCATAATGATGAATGCAACCTATGTAGATGAATGAGACCAATGGTTTAGTGAACACGATATATGACTAATTAATCAGAAGTTATGCTAGATTAGGTGCAAAGAATGAAGCAAATATGAATTGTACTATTAATATGCAAAACTCTTGACTGGAGAGGTGGATAACAAGTTGTGAGGTTGCTAATTACAGGACTGCAGACGCTCATAGTAGGTGCTCGCAGTATCGCCTTCCACAAAAGGCGGTATCGCAGGTGCCTATCATATCACTCGCCATCAGGCAGGGGGATAGGTATGAGAGTTTAACCAAAAAGGGCACCGCTATCGGTTCCCTATACCGCCTCTTGCCCCAAGTCTCTTAGAACTCAATTTTTCTGTAGTTCTGACCTAAACAACGATGCAAATGTTAGGTAACTAATGTAGACTTCATAATTAGGGTAAATTTGAATGAATAACACATAGAAGATATGCAAGAAAGCTTGTATGTGCCTTACAATAAATTGGGGTTTAGCGTACTATGCCCTAATCATGATCTTCACATTCGGTGTCCATATCAACCGAATCCTGGGCAGCATATCCTCAAAGGTTAGATATCCCATCCACTATTGAGATACAATTTAAATTCTTGTTTTGTTCGTTGGGATGTGACTCTCTATTTAAATTTGATAGTTGGAGGTCACTTGAGACTTCAATAGGATTATTCATGAATATTTCATCCTCTTGCTCTCTATGCTCTTCGTATAGGATGCCGAATATTTCACAAATGATGATGGATGCAATGTTGAACCACTTGCCATGGTGCTCCTAGCTTTATGTCATCCAAGTAGAAGGCTTGTCTGGCTTGAGATGCAAGGATGAATGGGTCATCCTTATACCACAGACGACTGACATTGACGCTTGTGACATGAGGGTCGAACTTGATTCCTAATTTCCTATTAGTGTCAAACCAGTCATACTGAAATAGGACGCATGTGTACCCAAGTATATATGATAGCTCTATGACACACTACGACCGTCTATAGAAATTCGCGAATGGATCCCCTCGCATAACAACACTACTATTCTAGGTTTTTTGATGCCGTCATGCTCTATGGTGCAAAATCTAACTTTGTCCAAAATGCATCCTGAGTATGTGGTTGATTGCTCTATAAGTGGATCATTTGCTAGGGACCATATCTCCTTTGATATTTGATTTGGACTCTGCGAATATAGTTGATTTATCTGTAAAGGTTATTTCAATGTGTTAGCAAAATGGCTGAGCATACTTACTTGCGTGGTTTATCTGTCCAAGTTATTAAATTGTGCTTAGTTCATCATATAATAAATACATAAGTAGTATAAACTTGGTTTTGAAAGCACTCTGGAAATTGCTTATCCTGTAATTTCTGGATCTTAGTTTGACCGTCCTTTTTTAGTTCATCTTCATATTCACTATTGTTTAAGAAGAGCCATGATAGATAAGAGGAAATGAGGGGCCTATGACATGTAATAAACTAGTTATGGTGGTCAAAATAATAACTACATTGGGAAGTAATTATAATTATTAGAGATTTCTATATTTCTACGTAGTTGTACAAGACATAACGCCTTGCCGTCGATGCATCTTCATGGGATAGTTGTCAATATTTCTTCTTATATTGAAAGGGTTCGTGCCCTTTGAGCGAAAACCGAGATGGACCCCTTTTCATTCTTATATCTACTATCAACATTTCGCACTTGACAATTAATGCGGGTTTCAACATCTCCTAGATATATTAGTAGGAACGTAACACATTTCTTAACTTTGTACGTTTTTGCAATTGAACCCTTCAGACGAGCTCTATTACCTACATTAGCTTTAAGGTTCCCAAAAAACTTGAAAAAGGTATGTTAAGTTATTGACTATTTGATATGTTTGGAAGGTGCCCTATGCGTAGAGTTTTCAAGGGTACCTTTCAATTGGAAACATCTATCTATAGTGCATGGGTTCGACAAGCAATGCCTATTTAGGAAGGTGAATACACAAATGCACCATCAGAATAAAAAATGCTGGTGGAAAAATGCATTCCAATTTACACAAAATCAAAGGAATATTGTTTATGAGATGCATCAGGATGCTCTCTAATGAGTTCTTCGAGCATAGTTATTTGAAGAAGTTGCTGAGCTCAGAAATGGTATTAGAGATGTCGTTGCGCAAGAATTCCCGCATGTCTACTGCAAGGGTATGCTGTAACATGATATAGCTATCATGCATCTTGAGACCATGCATCGTGTCATCTTCTACATTCACACATTTTGATAAATTAGCAGCATATCCATTTGGGTACTTAGCATCCCTTAGAAAAGCACAAAAGCCTCTACGAGACACTGGTGGCAACGTGTAACATGCTGTAGGTTTTACATAGCACTCTTTTTCTTTGCAAATGTGCAGTACCTTTCTAATACTTAGCCTCTCTAGGTCTCGACATGCAATATGTGTATCCTTTGACTTCTTGGTCAGATGCATTACATTAAGATTATGCCAAATCACAAGATTTGGCCAATATGGGAGATCCTAGAAGATACTTTTCTTAGTCTAATTTAGTTCATCTTTTCCACATTTTCTTTTCTTTAATATGGAAGACTGCTTTCCCACTACTCTATTTGGCAGCAGTTGCAATTGTTTTAAGAGCTCCATCCCAGATAGTTCTCTTGGGGCTTATCGAGTCT
Source organism: Pouteria campechiana (assembly GCA_036873735.1). Lineage (NCBI taxonomy): Eukaryota > Viridiplantae > Streptophyta > Magnoliopsida > Ericales > Sapotaceae > Pouteria > Pouteria campechiana. The sequence goes on along the minus strand of JAYJMB010004994.1, from coordinate 3,098 downwards.
TAGTTCAGCCATTAAAGTCCTTGTTCCTCTGCCAGATATGATTGGGAAGTAAGAAATGACGATGTCCGAAAAAACATATTTTGGATGTGTACTGTTCTGATGCTAAATCTTTATTGCAACTGGGATATGCAAAATAACCATGGGTTGACCATCTGGAGAGGTTTCTATATGTAGGAAAATTATTTATAGTCCACAGCGTTGCAGCCTACATCCAGAATTGTTGTCTAGATGACGCATCAAAGGTTTAGACCCCCTCACACCACAATATTAGAAGCTCATCAAGTAGTGGTTGCATGTAAATATCAATGTCTGCACTTGGAGCCTTAGGACCTAGAATAAGTAGGGTCATCATAGTAAATTGTTCATTCATACACTTTCACAAAGGTAAGTTATATGGCAGCAGGATGACTAACCATGTGCTGTGCGTTGTCCCCGCATTACCAAATGAATTGAAACCATCACTCGCTAACCCAAGCCTAACATTTTGCAGATCATTTGTGGAAGTTAGGAACTGTTTATCAAATTACTTCCATGCCATGGAATTAGCAGAATGTCGCATGATGCTAGGCTCTTCAACTCTTCCTTCCTTGTGTCATAACATATCAACTGCTGTCTTTGTCGACCAGAATAATCTCTGTAACCTAGGAATAAGAGGAAAATAGCACAACACCTTGCAGGGAATCTTCTTTTGATCGCTTGCCCCACTATTTCTCCAACATGAAGTACCACACGTTAGATAAGCCTGAAGATTGGCATGTTCCTCCCATAACAGAATATAATATATTTGCAAGCATGAATTGAGGTATATCTAAGGCCCAAATCTTTTAGAGTCTTATTGGCACTATAAAAATTTGAAGGTAACAACTTTCCATATAGTAAAGCATTTTTCAAAAGCTCTAACAGCATGTCAACAGATTTGTTGCTCCATCTGTTTGCTACTTCCAAGCTTATTAACCTCACCAGGAAGCTCAAAAAAGAAAACTTCTTACACCCTGGGTATAACTCACGTTGCACATCTTGAAGCAACTTCTCATATTCTGAATGAGCCCTTATCTCCCCATCATAAGTGTCTATTTCTTGTGTTCTAAATGCATTCTACATGTCCCGTAGCATCCTTACAACATCTTCGTCACACTCAAAGGTGCCTAGTGATGGTTCTCCGATGTCTTCTTACACTTGATCTACCTCCACTGGTGAGATTCTATTTTCTCCATGGTGGACCCAGATTGTATAGTGTCCGACCATCCTATGCTTATACAAATCTCATCTTACGTTTATGAGCAATAGTAATATTCGATTGTCATAGGCTGTACATGGATAAAATATCATGTTATCAATTTTCATGCTTAACTGTGCAAACTTTAGAAATTCTTGAACGTCATCCATATACTTTTGGCTCAGGTTGTTTGGCTCTTGGATCCATGTTTTATCCATCCCTATGAGAATTGTATTATTCAAAGCAGGGTGTTACTTACACTTAATCATGTACGTATGAAGGGCGTCATTGGCTCTCGTGGGTTTACAAAACTGTGCCCCCAATATAATTCAATGTAAATCAAAGTACTTGGAAAATATTATAAAATATTATTGTACTTGAATATTAAAAATTGTAAATTATGAAAAATATACGATATGAACAAGGATGAGCATATATTTATTCTGCCCTACCGTGTAAATTAAATCCTCATATCACTTGCCATACCGCCAATCCTGCAAGTAGTATGACGGGCACCTGTGGGATGTTAGGTGGTATGGAGGGTGCCTACAGTATCTGCTCTAACTCAACCGCAACTCACACTAACTCTAGTTTTCAGGAAATTGCCTGAAGTCCTCTTCCACATTAACAACACCATGCACACTTTAAACCCAAACTAGTACTTTAAACCCAAACTAGTACACAACTAAACTTCCCCCATGTGGTTTAGAAATAGCGCATGAAACCCCCTCTTTCCAGGCACTTTTTAAGTAAAACCATTGACCCAAATGTAGCTATAAATTGAAGGAAAAATATTGGATAATTCATACTTGGGGTAGTAGAATCGATTCAACTAGTGGATTCCATCGGGAGGATGAAGACAGAGTGTCGAGACTCCTTAATTGCGAAGAACATGAAGAAAAACTCCTACGATGGGTTCTAAATGGGTGGGTTTTTGCTTTTGGAAGATGATGGTGGAGGTAATGGAACGAGAAGGGAAAGAACTTGGGAATACTCAAAAGTTTGGTGCTCAGGTGAAGGGAGGTGTGGACAAGGGAGGGGAAGTAATTTGCCAATTTTTCAAAATGGGATGTTTTGAAAAGCCGCCAATTCATGCGTGTGTTTGATTGGCAAGCAGTACCGCAGGCGCCCGTGGTACCGCCTACCGATCTCATTCATAGATTCCTATTAATGTATTTAATGAAATATTTGAGATGTTTTTTTAAAAATAATTACCTTTAATGGGCCATACATAAATTCAGGAAGATTTTTAAAAGATTATATAGTCTAGTTATTAATTTAGAAAGTAATAGTCTTTTCGAACTTTAAAAATGGAGTGATGAAATATACATATTAATATATGGGCAAAATAAAAGAAAAATAAAAGCTAATAATTTTCAAAATTAATATTACTCTAGTTCTGAGTTCTAATGAACTTCTATGTACTTAATTAAAACATTGGTTAGCATTATCAAAATTTCACTGAGCTTTTCATAGGCATTAGGAAATAATAGATTTCAATGGGAATTAATAATTTTAATATATTAATGGGGAAACTAGGCCACCCACTTTAATAAGATAATGAAATTTATAGTTGCCAATCAGTTGAATAAGTTTTTCATTATGTTCAAAACAAAAAATTCTACACACACCAACACAAAAATTTATGTTACCGAAGCTGTCAGGTCCAAGGTTACTATTTAATGAAATGTTTTCTTAAAAATAATTACCTTTAATGGGCCATACCTAAATTCAGGAAGATTTTTAAAAGATTATATAGTCCAGTCATTAATTTAAAAAGTAATAGTCTGTTCCAACTTTAAAAATGGAGTGATAAAAACAAGCTTGCCCAAGGAGGTAGGGGACACTAACATGCTTATTTTTCATTAACTTTGTGGGTTCC
>JAYJMB010004993.1:0-12418 GCA_036873735.1 Pouteria campechiana | reverse complement strand
AGTGTGTTAATTGATGGAATTTAATACAAATTTTCCATTAATTAGGCTGTGATTTTGGAGAGTGATTAAGGGCTCATCAAATCGTGTATCCTAAAGTTTAAGATCATTGAAAATCAACTAAATTAACAAGGTAAGTAGGTGTTTTATTTGAGTTCAAATTGGATAGTTAGCTTTTATAATTTTGGGCACTTTTATTTGATAATTTTGGACATATTGTATATTAATTTAAATATTTTGTATGCCTCATGTAACCATGATTAATGTCATTAATTAGTATGTGTGTTTTGCATTGAGAAATTAGTGAAAACAGATGAAAATTTTTATTAAACACGTGAACAGGACATTGAAATTAAGGCTTATCAAGTACCCCTTTTGACTTTGATTAAAACATAATTAAACAATGTGATTTTGCAAAAATAAAAAAATGCAATTGTTTTCTATATGTTGGAATAGAAATCTACAAATTTTGGCAAAAACATTTAAACATGAATAGTTCAAAAAATCAGGAAAGTAAATACCCAAAAATTCGCCCGCTGCCCATTTTACCAAATTTTGTTGATTTTTATATTATATTTTTTGTTCCATCAAATGAAGTGATATTGACCTGAAATTTTTACAAAAATCATATTATATTATTTTTCATCTACGAAAAAACTTTTATATGAAAATGAACATTAAAATGTTGTATATAATTTTTACTTTATATTTTTGTATTTTATTTTTAATTTTTTCAATTTAAATTATTTGTATCTGATATTTTGGTTATAAATTTTCATAATATATGTAACTTAAAGAAAACTTTTCATATCAAAATTATATGGATAAATTATAAAACAAATACTTTTATTTTAAAATTTTTATATATGTGTTTTAACCCCGAGAGTGCCAGTATTTTTGATTTTTTGTGCCTGGTTAGCATAGAGCCCTGTGTGGCTCATATATTCATTTTATGATGGTCATGGGCTAATATGTATCCACCATGTGGCAAGGAGTGGCCTGGTTAGCCAAGAGGAGATTATCTGGGCAGCCGGCGTGGCCGGGCACTGCTATCGGCCTGGATACCCTGTGTTCTTTGATTTTACCTTAGTAACTGATGTAGGTGCATTTAGTGGTGAACTAGTACTCTTGTGAGACTGGTGAGGGTGGTATGCCACTATATACAACATTATGGCTGTGTGGGCCTAGCAGGCTTCTAGCTGGGATGGACTCAACGCATTATAGAGTGAAAGGGTACTATTTTGGATTTGGTGTGCCTCCCAGGGTGGAGTAGGTGGATGATAGTAGTGCAAAAATAAAATTATGTAAAATACAATGAGTGCATTAGGTTGAAAATTTTGATTATTATGCTTCATTATATTAATGAAAATTGTTTATGTATATGTATATGTAATAAGATATGAGATTCATTTGATATGTGTAGGATTTTCTGGCATAGGGGCAACAAGTCAAGTTTAAACAAATGTGGATTATGAAGCGGATTATTCTGAGGTAAGAAGGCTGTACATGTTTGCTTGTATTATTGGGTGGGGATAGTGATTATCTTCTGAGTGATTTTATAATGTGCTTATATGTGAATATATGGATTGATAGTTATGTATGTGACTTAGACAGGATTGTAAATATCTCATTTCTTATTGCACGCAATGTCAATATGTATGAGAATTGGGATTAGTAAAAATCCCTAAATGCTATGATGTGTGCATGTCTTTGATTATTATATAATACAACATTGTGATATTTTATGTTAATGTATAGTTTGGGAGAGGATAGAAGATATTCCCTGCTTATAATTGATATTGTTATTCTAGTGTATGGATGTCTAAATTAAGGGATCATAGTTATCCCATGAATGTAAATTGTAGCATATGCATATGTGTTATGTATATGTGTGATTTGAGATAAGTGATTATCCCAAAGCATATAATTTACTTTAGAATGTCCAATTAATATTATATTCTTTATGTTGTGACATGTTAGGATGTTGTATTGAGTTTGAAAACATATCTATTTTGATTGGTGTGTGGGATACCTTATGGATCCCTATTTACTTGGATGGATGAGATTTTCATTTTGGTTGAATTATTAATTACCATGCAGTCTACTTACGAAGTCTGTTTAGACTCACCCTTTTTTTTTTAGTTGACAGGTCAAGTCCAGAAGAAGCAAGATTGGTAAAAAAGTATAATAGTTGAATTTGTATTTTTTTATTGTATGGTAATTGGAAAATTCCCATCTTATGTATAATGTAATTATAATTAATTTATTTCTCATGATGTATAATTATAATTTATAGCCATATCGATGTAATATTGCATTGTGAGGTGTATGATGTATGTGAAATGAAAATTTAAGGTAGTGTGGTGGATTCATTGTCAGCATGATGCAGCTGCGGTCTTGGGGGAGCCTGTGGAGTTATAAGGATATTGTGTAGATGACTAAAGAAATATTGGAGTATATAATTTCTTACTTTTTATGAATTATAATAAAAAAATATATCATAATATTTGATGAATGTTTGTACCTAGGTGGACAGCCCTATTTTCAAGAGAGACTGTCCAATTTTCTGTAGAAATTAAGTCAACTGAAAAAAATATTAAAGCAACCCACCTTGGAGGTGGGAAAATCATGGTATGATCATGTGGATTTATGGTGTAAAATGACCCTAGGAGGGTGGGGCATTACAATAAAGGAATATTTTTCAAATGAGCTAAACGTTATACAAATCCTTCCACCTATGACTAATAGCTTAAACCGTCATCTATCTTTTATGACCTTCAATCTGCGTATCATTATGATCGTTGAGTTTACATTTCCAGAAGATCTTTTTGTATTACTAGAGCTATAAAAGATCTTATCTTCCCATGTGCTTAAATGTGGATTAGTTTCTGGTTAAACTGAAAAACCAGTGAGTTTGTGGTGAGGTCGAGAAAACCATATTGATGAGTTGTTGATGAGCTCTGGAAAATCAACAAGTTTGCGAGTGATCTTTAAAACCAGTAAGTTTCCTGGTGTGCTCATGAAAACCAAAAGAGTATTAGGAGCACTATGTTTATGCCCCTTAGAGCTGGAATCCAAAAGAGTGTTGGGAATACTATTTACGCCCCCTAGACTTGGAATCTAGATGAGTCCTGAGAGCACTTTTGTATTTTCATTATATGGGATATAGTGGAACCCAAGGCATAATAAGTGTGTGCTCTTATAAGAGTGGATGTAGGAATGAGGTTTCCAAACCACTATAAAAATTATATTGTTTGTGTGTGTGTTTGTTTATTTGCTTTATCTTTTATGCACTTTATTATTTTATTATTTATCTTACAATGCACCATACATAATCATGAAAAGAGGAAAATATTTCAATAGGAGTTAAGCAATGAATTTTTATAAACCCAATTCACCCCTCCCCTCTTAGGTTAATCCTTACTATGGGACTCTATACACCATTGAAGCACCAATTGAGAGACATAATATAGTGCTCCACCATCTTCATTTCACGCCCAACCCATCTCTCTCATCCCTCTCTTTCTACAGTAGTCTAGTCTCAATCACCAGCTCAAGGTAATTACAATATTAAGAATATAAAACTTGAATGCACTTATACATGTACTCCATAGAAAACACAAGGGAATATATCTGAAACTTGATTGCAGAAGTGGATGCTTTTCCTGAATATAGTTGAATGCCTTTAATGGATGTTGAGGAAGGTTTAATCACAGGGCTCAAATCTCTTGAATGTGGAAGGTTTCAGCTCATTAGTTACTCTCAAGAAGAATTTGCTTTTTTTTGCTTGTTGAGTTTGTTGTTCTACTTTATTCTACCATTGCTGCATTTATATTAGCTTTGAATTCTAGTCATTGGTGATAAGTGACCTCCATTAATTGTAGAAGACTATTCTGATGAGCTTCATTTGAAATTTCTATCATCTAATTGATTTCATTAGTTAGAATGCCTGTAGTGCCGACCTTAAAGAAGATGATTTTTGGTTCTAGCAACTATAGGTCAAGGAGATACTACATAGTTGACAGTTTCATCGCTTTGGAAAGACCCTCATTAAATTTGGACAAAGTCCAATGATTCAATTTGTCTAGAGCTTCATCCATTCTTCTAAAATTAATCTCAGACAAAGTTTCTTTCTAGTTGTTCATCAAACAAAGTCTCTTTGTCTTCTATTTGTCCAAAGTTAGTTTTGGACAAAATTGGATGGTGTAGATGAAGTTAGTCAATCATATACTGGACAAAGTTTTCCTTTAGTCCTTAGCACTTCTTAGTTGGACGAACTCCTTGTTCCGCATTTATCCAAGTTTAATTTTGGACAAACTTTAGATTATAAATGAATAAGTGCTCGATTAGATTTAACTTCATCTTTTGATTTGCTCAAAGTTGTCCGAGACATCAGTGAGATGTATGTCGAATGAATCATGGATAGATTCTTGTAACACATACGAATGGTTTACTTCTTCATCTTTGTCTTAAACTCTGCGTTTGTCTGAAGTGTTTGTCCATTCAGTCAGATAGATTGACCTCTTGGAATATATTCCAATTCCTCTAATTTTCTTTGAATCCTTGTTCTCCTGTCCACAAGTTCTTATCTTTCTACAACCTGGTTCTACATACTAAGCTCTTGACAAGTATTCATTAGGACTTAATCAAGTTTTATTTGTCATCAATATTATGCATTCACACTAACATTAATCATTTCATTATTAAGGTTAATTAAATGTTGATTGTGTTGAACATTGGTTGTATATTGCTGAAAATGCATGAAACTTATTACATTCTGATGAAATTAGACGGTTGGATTGATGTATATGAGGTGTTTGATGAAATGACTCTATTAGAAACAAATATGTTTAAAAGATTTGATTATAGCCCCTAATTGGCTATTAATTAGGCACTAAAATAGGGTATTAGATGTTCTTAATGAATGATTAAAGAGGGGTTAAAAATTTTAGGCAGCAATATAGGAATCATTAGAGTAAAAATTTTATACTTGAAATTGATAAGTCTAACCCCTTTCCTAAGCTTGAATTTGATAACGAATGAGATTAAATAACTTAGTTTTGATGATGAACAAACAAGTGAGTGAAGAATCAATGTACTAGTAAATCACTTTCTAAGTGTTACAATATTAGTATCAAAAATAGATTAAGGAAAGTATTAAAGGAATGCTCAAATAAAATATATTCAAAAGGCACATGAAAGCATTTCAAAACTTGCTTTTAAGTTAAACATGAAAAGATCAAAGGTTATGAAGAAATCAGACTTAAACAGAAGCAATCAAATGCAACTCAGAACCAAATCAGAAATGACCCAAAACTTCTTTAGAAGCAAAATAAAAAATTAGAAGCACAAAAGATGAGTTAGCTGTATAGAAATGTGACAAAAGAAATCTAGTACGACATAGAAGCTAGATAAAACAAGGATAGAATACACAAAAATAAGTCAGAAGCAACGCTACTAAGCACAGAAGCAAATCAAAAGCAATATTAAGATACACAGAAGTAAATAAGAAATAACATAACGATGCACAGAAGCAACTCAGAAGGACTATTCTACTATATAGAAGCAACTCAAAAGCAACATAGAAGCAAAAAGCATTACCCAGAAGCAATGAAGAATCTATCAAAGTACACAGAAGCGGTGCAAAAATCATGCAAAATCAAGTCAAAAGAAATATCAAAGACATGATCAATTCAATATGATTTCATAAAGAGATACAAAAGTAAGGATCAAGCTTCATTAATGAACCAAAAGATACACAAAAGTTGTTTAAAAGACATAGATGACCGTTGGAGAATAAGACAATGGATAAAAATCCTGAAGAAGAAACTGCCAAAATTCTACTAACTATAGAAGTACCACAAAACCACTTTAGAAGTTCTATTAAGGCATAAATCAAATCACAGAAGTTCTGAGCACTCTACTCAAAATTTCTGAATTCCGACAACACACAGAAGTCATCACCAAACCTGCCTAACTTGTTTAAAAATGATGTCAAAGGTTACAACAGCTAAAAATTCAAATCCTATATAAAAAGGATTAAGAAAACAACTATAATAATGAAGAGATTATACTAAAAATTATTGTGTTAGAAAAGAGCATTCATAGCTCTCTACCATTTAACTCCATCTGCTATATCACTGCTAAAGCTTTCAGAATCTTTAACATCAGATCTACATCAACTTCAAAAAGAGTTTGAATCTAATCTCATTGCTTACTTTACTCTTTCATTTAAGCTTTAGCTTTCGTACATATTAGCTTAAAATAAAAGGCTTGTACACTTTACATTAGAAAACTAGTGAGTTGGTTAATAAGCTCTATAAAACTAATTGTTTGTAAAAGTTTCTGGTGAACTTGGAAGCTAGTAAGTTAGTTGGTAAGCTTGAAAACCAACTTGTAAAGAGTTTCTGGTGAACTTGAAAAACCAGTGAGTTGTTGGTGAGTTTGTAAAACCAACAAGTATTATAGTGGAACCTGAGTTCAGTAAAGGAAACTGACTCAGAAAAGTGGAATAGGAACCTAGGAAGGGCTGAACCATTATAAAAATATTATGTATGTGTTGCAAGTCATTCTCTTTCTCATTTTAATCACACATACTTATTTATTGGCCAAAATTTTTAAAAGCTCAATTCACCCCCCCCCCCTCCCATCTTAAGCTACCAGTCAATAAGGGACCAACAAAAATGCATTGAAGAAATCTTTCATAAATAGGTAGCTATATGAGCAGATTGTGACACTTAGGAATTTTATTTAATTTACTTGCAATGGTGCATGAAACAAGGGGGAGGAAACATTGGGTTTATGCACTTGAAATCATGTAAAATCTCATATGGAAATGATGTTTAAAGACCCTCTATTTGGTGGCTTGAAAGGAGCTACCAATCTGAATTTTATTACCATTGAAAACTATGTTGATGATACCTTGATTATAGTTGCCTTTGTATGAGATTAGCCACCTTAATTTAACTTTATTGCTAGTTTTAAAGTTTGAAATGCATAAGTAGAACTATGATGTTGCCCAATGTAAATGGGATTATTTACCATTGAGAATTTTCACTTTAAAGGCTATTTTGTGTTGACTAAGTTTACCAAATGTGAAAATGATTCAAGTGATATTTGAAGAGGATTATTTACCTTAAGTGGAGTGTTTAAAGAGAAGAAGTTACTAAAGTAGTTTTTTGAGTAAACGTTCCCAAAATTAGGCCATATGGAATCCCAACTTGAAATGAGTGATAAGTTTCACTAAAATAAGTGTTTGGAATGTGTAATTGAGTAATGAGATAAGAATAAACCCTAATAAGGTGATTGTGGGTATCACCTATTTTATGAATTAAATAGAATTTCCCATTTGAAATATGTATAAATTAAATTTTGGTACATGTTATATGTGTAGGGCCCTTTGAGCATTAACTAGAAGCTATGGAACTTGAGGATTTATGAAATTGTTCTCCATTAAGGTAAGTAGGCTTCTTTCTTTTACACTTGTGTGAATTGTGGATTGATGAGGATAGTGAGTATCCCATGATTTTGCATACGGGCACCATGTTTTAAATGATATTTATTATGTTGCATCATAATTGGTAATGCTAAAATTGTGTGCCTCCATGTATTTGCTTTGAAATTTATATTTGGCTATTTGTTCAACTAAAATGCCTTTGATATGGCATTGCATGACATTTCATTATGAGTCATGAGTCATTGGGGGTATGATTGGTCTATGTGAGATATGATGGTATCTTGATGACAATGTAGTATTGATGCGATTTGATGACTTGTGACTCTTATGGGATACAAATATGCTTGGGTGGTATGAATGTGATATGACACCCATGGGGTATGGATATGCCTTGGTGGCATGGATGCCTGGCTGACGTGGATATGATATGACACCCGTGGGGTGTGGATATGCCTTGGTGGCATTGATATGATGTAACACTAGTGAGGTGTGGATATGTTTGGATGACATGGTACATGATATTTAAGTAGTGATGATCTTTGATTTGTGAGTATGATACACTTGATCTCTTCAATAGATGTGGGTAGTGAACCTGTGATCCATATGAAGCAATGAGGGCTAGGTGCCACGAATGGCAGTGAGAGAATATCATGGACCTGGCAAGCTTCATAGTCGGGGGTACAAGGAGGGACCGATGCACATCGAAGAGGGGAGAGAGTTATGTTCATATTCCTAGTGAGTCATGATTGTGAGTATGTTGATGATGAATATGTTTTAATGAGAATGACTTGATGGTCAAGTCGTATATGAGTCTTCATTGTGAGGATGACTTGATGATGACAATGCATTTGGAGAATGTGTTTAATCCTGGTGAGTTATGTGTTGGTAACGGGAGAACTAATGTATTATGGACATGGGACATATTGCATTGTCATGGAGTTACACATGTTATGGATTTGAGCATGTTATTTCACTGAATTATTGATCATCATTTTCTATTTTTCCTACTTACTGAGTTTGTCTGGACTCATGTTATTTTATTCATAGATTTTAGTTGATAGGTCAGGCGATGGAGCCCAACCGAGGGTTGGTGCTCATAATCGGGATTAAACAATGATCTTCATGATGCTTTGATGAAATTGGGGCTGGAATCCCTCATAATAAACCTAAATTTGTAATTTGATAAGATTCAAGTTATGATGTTTATTGAGTTATGTATGAGGTAATTGTATTAGTATGTCATAGTGGTAGAATGTAGGTGATCTATGTGGATGTATTTTCTTACAGGTCCAGTTATGTCATTTGTCATTGAAATGCGGCTTATGATTCTGCGCAGTATGCGGGTGTATATTATTATTTGTATCAGTGATGTATAAATGATTGGAGATATGGTATTATATGAGAAATGTTATATAGGTACGGAATCCTTATATTTTAAGGGAGACTCTACCAGATTTTTGGTAGAATCCTTCTCTCGGATATAAGATGGTAGCGCCCTAAGAGCAAAGTGTTATAGACAGTCAACCACCTAACCTCCATTTTTCGAAGGCACCAATATGGGTACTAAAAAATGAGTATACAAAAATTTTTGATAGCCACTGACTACAAGTTGTGGCAAATCATCAAAGATGGCAAGACTGTCATGAACACAAAAGATAAATATACCGCTGAAGACATTGTATTAGTAGAGAGAGATGTCAAAGCTAAGAATAGCCTCTATTATGCATTGTCGCCTTCTAAGTTTGAGAAGATTTGTATGCGTGACTCAACAAAGGAGATTCGGAATAGGTTGAAAGTCTCACATGAAGGTACTAATTAAGTCAAAGAGACCAAAATTAATATACTTGTGTAAAAATATGAAGCCTTCCATATGCAAGACAATGAGATAATATCATAAAAATTTTGAAAGATCACCAATGGGTTGAAAGGTCTTGGAGAAAATATGAAGAACCCAAAATAGTGAAGAAAATTTTGAGATCATTGCCAAGAAAGTGGATGGCAAAGGTCACAGCAATCCAAGAGGCTAGAGACTTAGATAAAATGAAAGTGGAAGAACTTATGGGTTCTCTCATGACCCATGAAGTTCTTATGAAGTAAAAGCTCTAGAAGAGCCAAAAGGAAAGAGAAACATTGCTCTGAGAGCTGAGTCAGATAATGATTCACAAAGTAAAGCTTCAATGAGTGGAATTGATGAGGATAATGATATGGCAATGCTAAGTAGAAAATTCATAATCATGTTTAAAAGGAAAGCTAGAAGCAATTCCAAAAATTTTAAAAATAAAGACAAAAAAAAAGATATCCCCACCTGCTACAATTGTGGCATACCTAGCCACATGAGTTAAGATTGCCAAGAGCTTGACAAGAAGCAAGGGGAGCAACAGAATAAAAAATATAATTCATATCATGAAAATAAGAACAATAGCAGTAACAACAAGAAATTCAAGAAAAAGAAAGCACTCACTGCATAGGACGTACTAGAAAGTATGCTAGATGAAAGTGTCAGTGACAGCCAGGAAGATCATGAAGCAAAATTTAGCAAACTATCACCAATAAAAGGAGATCAAGAAGATTACCACACCAGAATCAACTTCATGGCAAATGATGACGAAGTAACTTCTGAACTTAAATCTCAAAATTTCTTTAATGAATTAGAAAGTTTATATTTTGATTTCAAGGCTCTAAAAGCCAAGTACAGGGAGACCAAAAAGGAGCTATTGAAAGTAACCAATGAGTGCTCCAAATTAAAAGATAAAAATAAAAAGCTCAAAAGTGATCAATGCACCATTCAGGAACTTGAGCTGGTTAAGGCAGAAAATAATGCCCTTAGACAAACCTTAACCTCCACCTTGTTTAGAATGAAACCAAATAATAAAGGTGGTCAACAACATAAGAAATAGAGTTATAATTCTGGAAGAAAATAGAGAACCAAATAGACCATGGTTTGGATTCCTAAAGGAGTTATAAATGTAGTAAATGCTATTCAGACTCCAAACATTAAAGTAGTGGCACCCAAGAAAAAGTGGATAACAAAATTTGCTACCACTAACCTCCTTGGACCCATTCTCAAATGGGTACCAAAAATTAAAGTCTGACCTTATCATTGCGGGTGTGTCTAAGAGTCATAAGAAGCAACATGTGGTACATTGATAGTGATTACTCAAGATACATGACAGGGGAGAAGGAGTTGTTAATTGAGCTAAAAGAGAAACACAGTGGAACAATAACCTTCAAAGATAATGGGAAAGGTAAAGTGGTTGGGATTGGTAATGTTGGTCAACCACAATCTATTATTATTTCAAATGTGCTTTTAGTTCAGGGATTAAAGCATACTTTCTAAGTGTTAGTCAATTTTGTGATAGTGGTTACAAGGTTATGTTTAAATCTCATATTTATTCAGTTTTAGATCAACATGACTTAGTTGTAGCCCTAGGCAAGAGACACGAAAATGTATATATTATAGACTTGTTTAATATTCAAGCTAAGTGTCTTCTTGGTCATAATGAGTCCCCACTATGCCATAGAAGATTGGAACATGCCAACAAAGACATGATATAAAGATTATACCAAAAAGATCTTGTAGTTGGCTTACTTGAACTGAAATTTGATAAAGGAAAATTGTGTGATCCATGCATGAAAGGAAAGCATACCTAAGAATCTTTCAAACTAAACAAACAAGTATACATAGTTAAGCAACTTCAATTGCTACACATGAACTTAGTGGGACTAACGAGAACCAGGAGTCTTGGAGGAAAACATTATGCATATGTTATTGTTGATGACTTTAGTAGATATACCTGGGTAATATTTCTTGCATCCAAAGATGAGGCTTTTTCATTCTTTGATATCTTTTCCAAGCATGTGCAGAATGAACAAAGTTCTTATATAATTGTCATTAGGAGTGATCATGGTGGAGAATTTAAAAACATAAGTTCACAGCCTATTATGAAAACAATGAGATCTTTCAAACGTACTCTACACCAAGAACATTCCAGTAGAATAAAGTAACTGAGAGGAAGAATAAAACTTAACAAGAAATGGTGAGGACTATGTTAAGTGAATACAATCTGTCATAATATTTTTAGGCTAAAGCTATAGATATTGCATGTTATGTTATCAATAAAATTCATACTAGGCGAATATTCGGCAAAACTCTATTCGAGTTATATTATGGCAAGAAGCCTAATATATCATATTTCCTTAATTTAGGCTATAAATGTCTTATTCTTAACAATGGAAAAGGAAAACTTGGAAAATTTGATAGCGAATCTGATGAAGGGATATTTCTTGGCTATTCTATTGTTAGCGAAGCATTTAGAATTTACAATTTGAGTATTAAAGCTATAGAAGAGTCTATTCATGTTAAGTTTGATGAAATTACTAACTATTCAAGAAGAACAAGTGATCTTGATGATGAAACAGATAGATTCATAGCAAACATGGAGAAAATGAATCTATAAAATCAAGATAAACAAACTCCATAGACAAAAACTACAAGGGATGTAGCAGACAGACAGTTTGAATCATCTACAAATAAGGTAAATGAGGGAGGTAATTCTTCACTTTCTAGAGATTGCAAATTCATGCATGCTCATCTTGAAAACCAAATAATTGGTAATGTGTACGATGGAGTTAGGACTAGATTATCCTATCATTAAATATGTGGCAATTTTTCCTTTATTTCTCAAATAGAGCCAACTTACATAAACCATGCATTAGAAGATGAGAATTGGATTTTAGCTTTGTAAGAAGAATTGTACCAATTTAAAAAAAAATGTTGTGTAGACTTTAGTTCCAAGGCCTAACCATCAATCAGTTATAGGAACCAAATGGGTCTTTAGGAACAAACTTGATGAATCTAGTTTAGTAGTGAGGAACAAGGCAAGATTAGTAGTGTAAGGCCCTGGAAAATTTTACAAATGTAAATTTTTGTTATTGTAAAGTTTTGCTAATTTTGCCGGGTCGATA